>JAVYIG010007826.1:0-96675 GCA_035222895.1 Strongylocentrotus droebachiensis
TTCAAAATAATTCAGGATAATCTATGATGATGATGACTGTGATGACAGAAATGGTGACGGTGGTTGCATGATGATGAACATGACAGACACAATGGTGATGATGATAATGACGGACACGATGGTGACGGTTGTGCTGATGTTGATAGACGTGGAGATGATGATAGCAAACATGATACGGTGGTGATCAAGTCAAGATGGATAAGTGATGATGATAACGATAATGACGGACACAATGTTGATGGTGACAGACACGATGATAATAATAATGGTGATGATGAGCATGATATGATGGCAAACATGATACGGTGGTGATGAAGATGGATAAGTGATGATGATATAAACGACAGACACAATGGTGATGATGATAATGACGGACACAATGGTGTTGATGGTGACGGACACGATGATGATAATAATAATGGTGATGATAGCAAACATGATACGGCGGTGATGATGGTGATGATGACAGACACAATGCTGATGATGAGCATGATTTGATGATGGCAAACCTGATACGGTGGTGGTGATGGTGATGATGATAATGACGGACACAATGATAATAATGGTGATGATGAGCATGATATGATGGCAAACATGATACGGTGGTGATGAAGATGGATAAGTGATGATGATAATGACGGACACAATGGTGATGATAATGACAGACACGATGATGCTGATGATAATGGTGATGATGAGCATGATATGATAATGGCAAACGTGATGTGATGAAGATAGATAGGTGATGGTTGGTGATGATGATGATTATTAATATTGATAGAAATGATGACAGACAAAACTAAGGGATGATGGTGATAATCTTGATTGTGATGATGACCATAATGATGGATCATAGTGATGACGTAATTATGATGTTGAGTGGATGCTGGTGATTGCATGTGGTGATCAGTTCTGTTAAAACCCAGGATGGGCTCTGCATAGTCTTGCTACATGTAGTTCGAGGAGGATAGAGGAAAGTTCGAGGAGAATAGATTATGAATTAGAGATGAGTGTAGAGGACAGAGCTAGAGGAGAGAATAGATGAATAATTGAAAAAATGAAGAAGAGATAGAAAGAGCCCTATGGCTATGCCTATGGAGAATTCTAGAGACTGAGACGTGCAGAGAAAGAAGGGGGGAGCTAAAGAATTATAAGAGTGTGAGTATCGAAGCTGATCAAATAAAAAACAAATTGGCGAGGGGAGGGAGGAATATAAAGAAGCTAGCTCCATATAGGCAGGGATAGAGGTGGTTGGGGTCAAAAAGGCCACATGACAGGGAAAAAATTAATATTTACTTTTCGGGGGCTACTTTTCAACCTTGCCTGCATGAAAATAACATTTTAAAATTTGTTTTGCATAGAACTCTATGCAAATGGGGGGCTCTTTTCTGATTTCTGAGGGCTCTTTTGGGCATTTCGGGGGCTATTTCGCCCTGAGCCACCGTGTATTTTTTTCACTGGGCCAACATGGAGAGAGATCATGTGGTTCCTATAGAGGATTGATACTTGGGCTTGATCAAATAGGACAGTTATAGGACCCCTAAATATATTCCATCAATTGAAAGCTACCCCTCGACCCCCCCCCCCCCCAGTTTGATTCTTGCTAAAAAAGCAAATTAGTTGAGACACATGTATACAAATGAGTACAAGATCCCTTAACCCCCCCCCCCCCCCCAAGACAATATAATACTGTATGTAGGCTGAGAGAGAGAGAGAAAGAGAGAGAGAGAGCTAGAGAGAGAGTCTCTCAGAGCTATAGGGGGAAAAAAAGGGGGGGGGGAACTAGATGTGCATTAAGATCAGAAAGAGAAAGAAGGGGATGGGGGCCTATCAGGGAATATTAGTTGAGTACGAAAATTATGTTGAAAAGAAAATGCAATTGCAAAATGGTCCGCATGTCGACAGTAATTTCGAGGCATGTTTTTTTCAACACACAAGACAAAAAAACAAAGAAGAAAAACAGTGCCTGTGGCATAGACTACTCGCTGAGCGCTCTTTTTGAATGAAACAAGCGGACCAACGATCCCAAGAATAATCATGAATTTAGAGCTTCTTGGTCAGTATTTTAATGTTTTATGTGTTCTTTAGTTCAATGATATAATTATATTGGTTTTATGTTTGATTAATTGTTTAAATATGTGCTATTTTGTAGTGTTTTCTGCAATATAATTGTTCGTGATAATTAGCACGTTCCCACATGTAGAAATTCGTGTTAGATCTAGAATCAAATTTATTTTAGATTTGATTTTTAGTGAAGTCTGTTTAAATATATATTTTCGGTTAATTCAAGTAGTTTGCAGTACAATAATTTCCTGTGATGTCAATAAGCAGTAGATCTAGGGGCTCTGGTCCTCAAAAATAAGGACCGTCTTCATTTTCGCAGACGTTTCATGTTTTTGATCGGTGCATTGGCGATGCAAAAAACGGATTCTGCAATGATTTTCTTGATGCATTTTACATTGACTTTGTACAGAGACCTTCACATTATGAGCAATAAATCCTTGGAAAGACGGACAACCCATAAAAGTAGACGGTGAACTAGGGTTATTTTCCCCCAGGGAATCCATTTTTGGCATCGCCAGCAGGCCGTTCTGTAACATGAAACCCCCAGAGCGCCGATGAAAAAAAACGTCCTCGAAAATGCAGACAACCCTTATTTTTCAGGACACATTTTGTCTGCTTTTATGAGGATATCCTTGTTTATGAGGACGATCCTCATTCTTCGACCAGCGCCCCTACTGACTGGCATGACTGGGGGTAGTTTATTACGCGGAATCTGTTTTTTTGCATCACCAGCGCGTGGATGAGGAACCCAAAACCTGCAGAGCGCTGAAAAAAGATAAAGTCTGCAAAAATGCGGACGATTCTTATTTTTGTAGGACACATTTTGTGCGCGTATACGAGGATACCCTCATTTTATGCGGGCGATCCTCATTCTCGGACCAGCACTCCGACTCTGATCAGTGATTTGCAAGCCCTTAGAAACTTTTCTTAAAATGTATTTGTAAGTGTAACAGCAAGATTAGTTTTTGAATTTATATTCAAAATTTCAAATCAAAAGACTCTGTGGTATTCTCTCTAGGAGTGAAAATTTAAAACCTCATCTCGTACACAAATTGGGTAAATACAATTCAAATTAGAAAATACAAAGGACGTGTGATTTTGCTAATTATGAATAATTTCCTTGCTATACCTTTAGAACAGTTTTCAATGTTGGCTCTTTTACAAGTTTTTAGATTTTCTCCTAGCGTAATCCCTGCAACATCTGTGGATCCAGGGGGAGGGGCACTCTTCAAAATACCTGATCCAACATGCAATGTATGTTATAGGCCTAGCTACACCAGGCCTTAAATTAATCGACGGCCATCGACGGCCAGGCCGTCGATGCCCCTATGACTGGCCGTGGTGCCCTCCCAAAAAAAGATAAATTCACGGCCAAAAAGGCAGTGCCCTTTTTTTACTGTTTTTTTTTTGGGGGGGGGGAGGGGGGGAGCCTTGTAACTGGTCATAACTTTGAGCAGAGTGAGCTTTTGCTTTGATACCTTGACCAAATAAAGATCAGGATGCTGATAATTGATGCGCCAACTTTTAGGACAATCTGATAAGCCCTTCGGGTAAATTGCTCTAGAGGTCTAATCCCCCTTTTAAACACCTTGGTGTGTCCTTTTTATTTTAAAAAAGTTACATTTTCTGGGACAGGTCCTTATTTCAATGGGTTAGGAACACGATACATCCTATCGTGATGAAAGGTTGAAGGTAAAAATCTACCCCTTCAGAATCATAACTAAACTAAAAAGTCATTTCTGGTGACTTTTTTGTGGTTTTGTGTTGCCTGGTCACATGTTGTACAACTGGAATCAATCAAGCAGTTGTAATAAGCGGCATATAAGCCACCTCGGAGATAGGACTTAAAAAAATGACCCCCAAATATCCACATATCTGATAAACATGGACAAGTCCCACTTTGCGCATTTTTAGAATTATCACTGCCAAAGTGATGGAGATGCTTCATGAAAACCTTTGGTTGTTTGCCCTCTTAAAAAGAATACGATCACCTGTGTCGCAAAATGAACTGCTGGTGCATACATGTAAATGAACGATGATGACATAACTTTCATGAGCACGTAACCGGCAGTCGTCTCAATGGCTTTAACAGTTTTGTATAATTTTATGACCTTTATCTGTCCATGTTTAAATAGTTCGTGTATCTCTGAAGTGGCTTATTGTTACTGAATAGACCGGTTTACTTACATTAAATTAATGGATGTTTCTTTCCTAGGGACCTAGTGACAAGTTATTCCAGGAACATGTTATAAATGAATGAACGGTGGCGTAATGAGCAAAAGCTTTTTGGAAGACGGAGAGAAAGAAAGAAAAAAATACAAAAAAATGAGGGGGCAAAACCGACAATCATGTCATTTCAGCAACATTTGTAAATAATCGAATTAGAGATAAACCATGTTTGAATTTTATAAGTATCAGTATGTCAGTGTATTAAAATGAACTACAATACTCTGAATCCAGTCTGCATATAATACCTGTTATTTTGGCAAGTCTTGGTCAAACTTTCAGGTTGTCAAGAGCAACCTTTGTTTGAAAAGTAGGCAGAAAATGTTAATAAATCAGTAAACCGGTCTATTGTTGTTGAATACCTTGCATAAATTGATTGCATGGCTTATTAAGGTGTAGGAAAGGGTTCTATATAAATGTGAAGCTGGGGTGATAATAATTGCAGGGCCTGCAGTAAAAGCAGTATTGATACTGATGTGATTACCCTAGGTAAATTGTTAATTTAATATTATTATTATTACTATTACTGTAAGTGTTTATTATAAGAAAAGTACTGTACTGTACCATTTTAGTAACTGCTGAATGCAGAAGTATGACGATGTATAACTCAAGCTTATGTACATGTTCATGTACTTTATTTTTTACCCCCTAAAAAAAAAAAAAAAAAAAAAAAAATTACACCCAATTGCTTATAATTATACTTATTCTTTCTTGAATATCAATTCCATTCTGATGTGTTTTGTAAGTTTGTGTTGAAGTTTTAAATAAAAAATATAGACCCTAATTAAAGATTGCTCTAATTTCTCCGTCATTTAACCCACGTGTGTAAATTTGAAGGGATATATCTCTCTTTTTCTCCCATTTTCAGGCAGTTTTAGACAAGAGTCGTATAGTTATTTTTAAAAGCTTTATTACAAGTCGCTGACTGTCCAAAAGATTTGTGTAATTAATTTGGTTTTCTTGCAACTAAATTAAAACAATCATTATCTTACATGATTCAAAATAATTCAGGATAATCTATGATGATGATGACTGTGATGACAGAAATGGTGACGGTGGTTGCATGATGATGAACATGACAGACACAATGGTGATGATGATAATGACGGACACGATGGTGACGGTTGTGCTGATGTTGATAGACGTGGAGATGATGATAGCAAACATGATACGGTGGTGATCAAGTCAAGATGGATAAGTGATGATGATAACGATAATGACGGACACAATGTTGATGGTGACAGACACGATGATAATAATAATGGTGATGATGAGCATGATATGATGGCAAACATGATACGGTGGTGATGAAGATGGATAAGTGATGATGATATAAACGACAGACACAATGGTGATGATGATAATGACGGACACAATGGTGTTGATGGTGACGGACACGATGATGATAATAATAATGGTGATGATAGCAAACATGATACGGCGGTGATGATGGTGATGATGACAGACACAATGCTGATGATGAGCATGATTTGATGATGGCAAACCTGATACGGTGGTGGTGATGGTGATGATGATAATGACGGACACAATGATAATAATGGTGATGATGAGCATGATATGATGGCAAACATGATACGGTGGTGATGAAGATGGATAAGTGATGATGATAATGACGGACACAATGGTGATGATAATGACAGACACGATGATGCTGATGATAATGGTGATGATGAGCATGATATGATAATGGCAAACGTGATGTGATGAAGATAGATAGGTGATGGTTGGTGATGATGATGATTATTAATATTGATAGAAATGATGACAGACAAAACTAAGGGATGATGGTGATAATCTTGATTGTGATGATGACCATAATGATGGATCATAGTGATGACGTAATTATGATGTTGAGTGGATGCTGGTGATTGCATGTGGTGATCAGTTCTGTTAAAACCCAGGATGGGCTCTGCATAGTCTTGCTACATGTAGTTCGAGGAGGATAGAGGAAAGTTCGAGGAGAATAGATTATGAATTAGAGATGAGTGTAGAGGACAGAGCTAGAGGAGAGAATAGATGAATAATTGAAAAAATGAAGAAGAGATAGAAAGAGCCCTATGGCTATGCCTATGGAGAATTCTAGAGACTGAGACGTGCAGAGAAAGAAGGGGGGGAGCTAAAGAATTATAAGAGTGTGAGTATCGAAGCTGATCAAATAAAAAACAAATTGGCGAGGGGAGGGAGGAATATAAAGAAGCTAGCTCCATATAGGCAGGGATAGAGGTGGTTGGGGTCAAAAAGGCCACATGACAGGGAAAAAATTAATATTTACTTTTCGGGGGCTACTTTTCAACCTTGCCTGCATGAAAATAACATTTTAAAATTTGTTTTGCATAGAACTCTATGCAAATGGGGGGCTCTTTTCTGATTTCTGAGGGCTCTTTTGGGCATTTCGGGGGCTATTTCGCCCTGAGCCACCGTGTATTTTTTTCACTGGGCCAACATGGAGAGAGATCATGTGGTTCCTATAGAGGATTGATACTTGGGGCTTGATCAAATAGGACAGTTATAGGACCCCTAAATATATTCCATCAATTGAAAGCTACCCCTCGACCCCCCCCCCCAGTTTGATTCTTGCTAAAAAAGCAAATTAGTTGAGACACATGTATACAAATGAGTACAAGATCCCTTAACCCCCCCCCCCCCCCCAAGACAATATAATACTGTATGTAGGCTGAGAGAGAGAGAGAGCTAGAGAGAGAGTCTCTCAGAGCTATAGGGGGAAAAAAGGGGGGGGGGGGGGGGAACTAGATGTGCATTAAGATCAGAAAGAGAAAGAAGGGGATGGGGGCCTATCAGGGAATATTAGTTGAGTACGAAAATTATGTTGAAAAGAAAATGCAATTGCAAAATGGTCCGCATGTCGACAGTAATTTCGAGGCATGTTTTTTTCAACACACAAGACAAAAAAACAAAGAAGAAAAACAGTGCCTGTGGCATAGACTACTCGCTGAGCGCTCTTTTTGAATGAAACAAGCGGACCAACGATCCCAAGAATAATCATGAATTTAGAGCTTCTTGGTCAGTATTTTAATGTTTTATGTGTTCTTTAGTTCAATGATATAATTATATTGGTTTTATGTTTGATTAATTGTTTAAATATGTGCTATTTTGTAGTGTTTTCTGCAATATAATTGTTCGTGATAATTAGCACGTTCCCACATGTAGAAATTCGTGTTAGATCTAGAATCAAATTTATTTTAGATTTGATTTTTAGTGAAGTCTGTTTAAATATATATTTTCGGTTAATTCAAGTATTTTGCAGTACAATAATTTCCTGTGATGTTAATAAGCAGTAGATCTAGGGGCTCTGGTCCTCAAAAATAAGGACCGTCTTCATTTTCGCAGACGTTTCATGTTTTTGATCGGTGCATTGGCGATGCAAAAAACGGATTCTGCAATGATTTTCTTGATGCATTTTACATTGACTTTGTACAGAGACCTTCACATTATGAGCAATAAATCCTTGGAAAGACGGACAACCCATAAAAGTAGACGGTGAACTAGGGTTATTTTCCCCCAGGGAATCCATTTTTGGCATCGCCAGCAGGCCGTTCTGTAACATGAAACCCCCAGAGCGCCGATGAAAAAAAACGTCCTCGAAAATGCAGACAACCCTTATTTTTCAGGACACATTTTGTCTGCTTTTATGAGGATATCCTTGTTTATGAGGACGATCCTCATTCTTCGACCAGCGCCCCTACTGACTGGCATGACTGGGGGTAGTTTATTACGCGGAATCTGTTTTTTTGCATCACCAGCGCGTGGATGAGGAACCCAAAACCTGCAGAGCGCTGAAAAAAGATAAAGTCTGCAAAAATGCGGACGATTCTTATTTTTGTAGGACACATTTTGTGCGCGTATACGAGGATACCCTCATTTTATGCGGGCGATCCTCATTCTCGGACCAGCACTCCGACTCTGATCAGTGATTTGCAAGCCCTTAGAAACTTTTCTTAAAATGTATTTGTAAGTGTAACAGCAAGATTAGTTTTTGAATTTATATTCAAAATTTCAAATCAAAAGACTCTGTGGTATTCTCTCTAGGAGTGAAAATTTAAAACCTCATCTCGTACACAAATTGGGTAAATACAATTCAAATTAGAAAATACAAAGGACGTGTGATTTTGCTAATTATGAATAATTTCCTTGCTATACCTTTAGAACAGTTTTCAATGTTGGCTCTTTTACAAGTTTTTAGATTTTCTCCTAGCGTAATCCCTGCAACATCTGTGGATCCAGGGGGAGGGGCACTCTTCAAAATACCTGATCCAACATGCAATGTATGTTATAGGCCTAGCTACACCAGGCCTTAAATTAATCGACGGCCATCGACGGCCAGGCCGTCGATGCCCCTATGACTGGCCGTGGTGCCCTCCCAAAAAAAGATAAATTCACGGCCAAAAAGGCAGTGCCCTTTTTTTACTGTTTTTTTTTTTTGGGGGGGAGGGGGGGAGCCTTGTAACTGGTCATAACTTTGAGCAGAGTGAGCTTTTGCTTTGATACCTTGACCAAATAAAGATCAGGATGCTGATAATTGATGCGCCAACTTTTAGGACAATCTGATAAGCCCTTCGGGTAAATTGCTCTAGAGGTCTAATCCCCCTTTTAAACACCTTGGTGTGTCCTTTTTATTTTAAAAAAGTTACATTTTCTGGGACAGGTCCTTATTTCAATGGGTTAGGAACACGATACATCCTATCGTGATGAAAGGTTGAAGGTAAAAATCTACCCCTTCAGAATCATAACTAAACTAAAAAGTCATTTCTGGTGACTTTTTTGTGGTTTTGTGTTGCCTGGTCACATGTTGTACAACTGGAATCAATCAAGCAGTTGTAATAAGCGGCATATAAGCCACCTCGGAGATAGGACTTAAAAAAATGACCCCCAAATATCCACATATCTGATAAACATGGACAAGTCCCACTTTGCGCATTTTTAGAATTATCACTGCCAAAGTGATGGGAGATGCTTCATGAAAACCTTTGGTTGTTTGCCCTCTTAAAAAGAATACGATCACCTGTGTCGCAAAATGAACTGCTGGTGCATACATGTAAATGAACGATGATGACATAACTTTCATGAGCACGTAACCGGCAGTCGTCTCAATGGCTTTAACAGTTTTGTATAATTTTATGACCTTTATCTGTCCATGTTTAAATAGTTCGTGTATCTCTGAAGTGGCTTATTGTTACTGAATAGACCGGTTTACTTACATTAAATTAATGGATGTTTCTTTCCTAGGGACCTAGTGACAAGTTATTCCAGGAACATGTTATAAATGAATGAACGGTGGCGTAATGAGCAAAAGCTTTTTGGAAGACGGAGAGAAAGAAAGAAAAAAATACAAAAAAATGAGGGGGCAAAACCGACAATCATGTCATTTCAGCAACATTTGTAAATAATCGAATTAGAGATAAACCATGTTTGAATTTTATAAGTATCAGTATGTCAGTGTATTAAAATGAACTACAATACTCTGAATCCAGTCTGCATATAATACCTGTTATTTTGGCAAGTCTTGGTCAAACTTTCAGGTTGTCAAGAGCAACCTTTGTTTGAAAAGTAGGCAGAAAATGTTAATAAATCAGTAAACCGGTCTATTGTTGTTGAATACCTTGCATAAATTGATTGCATGGCTTATTAAGGTGTAGGAAAGGGTTCTATATAAATGTGAAGCTGGGGTGATAATAATTGCAGGGCCTGCAGTAAAAGCAGTATTGATACTGATGTGATTACCCTAGGTAAATTGTTAATTTAATATTATTATTATTACTATTACTGTAAGTGTTTATTATAAGAAAAGTACTGTACTGTACCATTTTAGTAACTGCTGAATGCAGAAGTATGACGATGTATAACTCAAGCTTATGTACATGTTCATGTACTTTATTTTTTACCCCCTAAAAAAAAAAAAATTACACCCAATTGCTTATAATTATACTTATTCTTTCTTGAATATCAATTCCATTCTGATGTGTTTTGTAAGTTTGTGTTGAAGTTTTAAATAAAAAATATAGACCCTAATTAAAGATTGCTCTAATTTCTCCGTCATTTAACCCACGTGTGTAAATTTGAAGGGATATATCTCTCTTTTTCTCCCATTTTCAGGCAGTTTTAGACAAGAGTCGTATAGTTATTTTTAAAAGCTTTATTACAAGTCGCTGACTGTCCAAAAGATTTGTGTAATTAATTTGGTTTTCTTGCAACTAAATTAAAACAATCATTATCTTACATGATTCAAAATAATTCAGGATAATCTATGATGATGATGACTGTGATGACAGAAATGGTGACGGTGGTTGCATGATGATGAACATGACAGACACAATGGTGATGATGATAATGACGGACACGATGGTGACGGTTGTGCTGATGTTGATAGACGTGGAGATGATGATAGCAAACATGATACGGTGGTGATCAAGTCAAGATGGATAAGTGATGATGATAACGATAATGACGGACACAATGTTGATGGTGACAGACACGATGATAATAATAATGGTGATGATGAGCATGATATGATGGCAAACATGATACGGTGGTGATGAAGATGGATAAGTGATGATGATATAAACGACAGACACAATGGTGATGATGATAATGACGGACACAATGGTGTTGATGGTGACGGACACGATGATGATAATAATAATGGTGATGATAGCAAACATGATACGGCGGTGATGATGGTGATGATGAGCATGATTTGATGATGGCAAACCTGATACGGTGGTGGTGATGGTGATGATGACAGACACAATGCTGATGATGAGCATGATTTGATGATGGCAAACCTGATACGGCGGTGATGATGGTGATGATGACAGACACAATGCTGATGATGAGCATGATTTGATGATGGCAAACCTGATACGGTGGTGGTGATGGTGATGATGATAATGACGGACACAATGATAATAATGGTGATGATGAGCATGATATGATGGCAAACATGATACGGTGGTGATGAAGATGGATAAGTGATGATGATAATGACGGACACAATGGTGATGATAATGACAGACACGATGATGCTGATGATAATGGTGATGATGAGCATGATATGATAATGGCAAACGTGATGTGATGAAGATAGATAGGTGATGGTTGGTGATGATGATGATTATTAATATTGATAGAAATGATGACAGACAAAACTAAGGGATGATGGTGATAATCTTGATTGTGATGATGACCATAATGATGGATCAGTTTTCAATGTTGGCTCTTTTACAAGTTTTTAGATTTTCTCCTAGCGTAATCCCTGCAACATCTGTGGATCCAGGGGGAGGGGCACTCTTCAAAATACCTGATCCAACATGCAATGTATGTTATAGGCCTAGCTACACCAGGCCTTAAATTAATCGATGGCCAGGCCGTCGATGCCCCTATGACTGGCCGTGGTGCCCTCCCAAAAAAAGATAAATTCACGGCCAAAAAGGCCGTGCCCTTTTTTTCAAACTGGCCGACGTGCCCTTTTTTCCAACTGGACGTGCCCCTTTTTCGAAATTTGCGCTCATAAAACCACCAATTGCGCCCATAATCATCTAAAACTAGATGGCAAGGCGCAAGTGTTTTCCGTGAAAATGCGCCCATAAATTATTAGAACCGCGAACAGTTTGCTGCTCACGAGCTCTCTCTACGTACTAGCTTCGTACTGCTGAATCTCCGTGTAAAATTGTATACACAAAAAAATCGGTC
The DNA here is from genome assembly GCA_035222895.1 of Strongylocentrotus droebachiensis. Classification (NCBI taxonomy): domain Eukaryota; kingdom Metazoa; phylum Echinodermata; class Echinoidea; order Camarodonta; family Strongylocentrotidae; genus Strongylocentrotus; species Strongylocentrotus droebachiensis. Next base: position 12,019 of record JAVYIG010007826.1, read on the forward strand.
GTAAAAAAAATTGAACCATTTTCCATACCTTACCTGGCTTACCATGTCGCACGCAGGTATGCCAAAACATGTACATTTTCACAGTTGCGAGATCGAGTAGGGGTCGAGTTTACGCGGTCGATTTTGTTTTGGTGGATCAATATTAGCTGAACCTAGACCATCGACCACTAATCGCGAAACTGAAATCAATTTCCATCATGATTGCCACAATTTTATAAAGTTTCCATGAATAGAGGTATGAAATTAAAGCCTATTTTGTGATTATTTTCCAACATCGCCATGTTTACGTAATTTTGATAATCAGTTCTTCAAAGTAAAGAAAATCAGACAAAATCACCATGACTGACGCTGCGCTGCAGTTACCTCCAGGAGGCTCCACCACCGGCACCGCAGGCGCACGCCTGCGGCGCCGGTGTTGGAGCCTCCTGGAGTTAACGCTGCGCGCTGTGCAGTGTGTGAGTTGACCGAAAGATTAATCACGAGTCAAAGAGTTTTGACACTTTGATATTGCTATCTGTTGGTTTGCATCATTATTGCCGCGATTTCAATATAGTTTTTATGAACAGATGTACGAAACCTGAGCTTAGAATTAGTAAAAGTATTACTAATGTCTAAGTTTTTAAACGACTGTCTGATTTTCTTGTGAAAATTTTACTTTGAAAAATGATCATCGAAATTCATGGCCAGAAATAATCACAATCTAGGGTCTATTATGTCACAGTTCTTGCATCAAATCAATGCATGAAAACTTAGTTATTGAACTAGAAAAAGGGGTTTCTTTTTTAATAGGCAATTATGAAGCAGGAAGCCCGAAACCTTAGCCTACTAAACAAATCTCAACAAACTGTAGACCCCCTAGGGCTAGGCCTATCCTTGTATGAATTAATGAAAAAGTAGCCCCAGAAAAAAGAGCCCCCGAAATGGAAAAAAAGCCCCCGAAAGTTGAAAAAGTATGCAGAATCGATTTTTTTTTTTTTTTGGGGGGGGGGGGGGGGCAAAGATGCCCTTTTTGTAAAAATATTTTGGCCTTGGTGCCCTTTTTGTAAAAATATTTTGGCCTTGGTGCCCTTTGTAGTGGCCTTGGTGCCCTTAAAAATATGAGGTACTTTAAGGCCAAACTGGCCTTGCCCTAAAAATGACGAAATTTAAGGCCTGCTACACACTAAATTGTTTGATGACATGTAGAATATATTGTATGTACTCATCACTTTTTTTGCTCCTTTTTTTCTCTTTCTCTTCTTTTCCTCCTTTATCATCACCTTCTTCTTCTCCTTCTCTGCTTTTTTTTCTTCTTCTTCTCTTTTTTTCTTCTTCTTCTCTTTTTTTTTCTTCTTCTCTTTTTTTTTTCTTCTTCTCTTTTTTTCTTCTTCTTCTCTTTTTTTTCTCTAGATGACGTGACCTTCCGCTTATTGGTGAGCAGCAATACAGCTGGAGGAGTGATCGGTAAAGGAGGTCAAAACATCAAGCGCCTCAGAAGCGATTACAATGCAACGGTCAGTATTCCGGACAGCAGTGGTCCAGACCGAGTCCTGCAGATAGTAGCCAATAGTATTGAAAATGGGCTAGATATCATCAAGGAGCTGATTCCGCTCATTGGGGAGGAGGTGCCATACTCAGACGGTGAGGCCGACCCCTACACCACGACGCTGAACGTCTTGGTACAAACCAGCCAACTTGGGGGCATCATCGGGAGAGCGGGCAGCAAGATCAAGGAACTCCAGGAGAGCACCCAAACCAAGGTCAAGGTATTCCAGGAATGCCTTCCTTGTTCGACAGAACATCTAGTCCAAATCAATGGCACCTTAGATGCAGTTCTCCTGGCCATCGGTAAAATCTATGTGACGTGCAGTGAAACCCCAATCAAGGGTTCTGTACTTCTCTATGATCCATCGCAGCAAGAAGGCTTTGGCGAATCTATGGGTGGAGGAGGAGGAGCAATGGGGTTGCCAAGAGGAGGAGGAGTAAGAGGAATGGGGATGCGAGGCGGTAGAGGAATGGGGATGCGAGGCGGTAGAGGAATGGGGATGCGAGGTGGGGGAGGGGGACAGCAAGGCAGCAACCCAATCTTCGGCTCCGGAGGTCAGCCGTACGGCAGTGGCGGTGCCTACGGGTCAGGAGGAAACGATGGAGGTTTTGCCGGTGAAGCCACGACGACACTACAGGTCACCATCCCCAATGACCTTGTGGGTGCAGTCATCGGCAGAGGCGGAGAGCGCATCAGAAACATCCGTTCGCAAAGCCAAGCCGAGATCGAGATCGCCAATCCCCTCCCAGAGGCCGAAGACCGAGTCATCACCATCAGAGGCACTCAAGAGCAAGTCAGCCATGCCCAGTTCCTGCTGCAGAATTGTATCCAGCAGTTTAGCGGACACTCGTCCTAATTTTTTTTCTTGCATGGAACGGACAATCGCAAAAGACTTTCTCTACCTCTACGAAATAACAGGTCTGATGTAAGATCGAAAATTGCGATGTGAAGGTCACGCTAGTCAAAGGAAGTAATTGAAATTATACATGCGTTTTTGTACTGAGATGGTGTATTAGCTATTATTTTTATTCCGCTAAATATGTAACCAGGCACCACAAAACCACTAAATAGTTGCATGGTGCGCTTTTTAATTAGAGCTCAATATAAAAGGTGTATTGATTTGGTCGGGTTGATCAATTTTAGGTTTTAGCATTCCTGAAACATTTATTCTGATTTCAAAATTTTGAAAAACCGAACAATCTAGAAGTAGGTTTTTTTGCAGTGTTTTGAAGGCCTTTTTTTTTTACTGATTTTTTTTTTTTTTTTTTGGGGGGGGGAGATCCTGGTAACTGGTCATTTTTTTGAGCAGAGTGAGTTTTTGCTTTGATACCTAGACCAAATAAAGATCAGGATGCCGATAATTGATGTGCCAACTTTTAAGACAATCTGATAAGCCCTTCAAGTAAATTGCTCTAGAGGTCTAATCCCTCCTTTCAAACACCTTGGCGTGTGCTTTTTAAAAAATAACATTCTCTGGGACAGGTCCTTATTTCAATGGGTTAGGAACATGATACATCCTACTGTGATGAAAGGTTTGAAGGCGAATACCTACCCCTTCGGTATCATAACTAAACTAAAAAGTTATTTCTGGTGACTTTTTTGTGGTTTTGTGTTGCTTGGTCACTTGTTATAGAACTGGAATCAATCAAGCAATTGTAATAAGCCACTTCGGAGATAGGACTCGTACAAATGACCCCCAAATATCCACAGATCCTATAAACATGGACAAGTCCCACTTTGCGCATTTTAGAATTATCACTGCCAAAGTGATGGGAGATGCTTCATGAAAACCTTTTTGTTGTTTGCCCTCTTAAAAAGAATAAGATCACCTGTGTCGCAAAATGAACTGCTGGTGCATACATGTAAATGAACGATGATGACATAACTTTCATGAACACGTAACCGGCAGTCGTCTCAATGGCTTTAACAGTTTTGTATAATTTTATGACCTTTATCTGTCCATGTTTAAATAGTTCGTGTATCTCTGAAGTGGCTTATTGTTGCTGCATAGACCGGTTTACTTACATTAAATTAATGGATGTTTCTTTCCTGGGGACCTAGCGACAAGTTATTCCATAAACATGTTATAAATGAATGAATGGTGGCGTAATGAGCAAAAGCTTTTTGGAAGACAGAGAGAAAGAAAGAAAAAAATTACAAAAAAATGAGGGGAAAAAACCCACAATCATGACATTTCGGCAACATTTGTAAAATAATCGAATTAGAGATAAACCATGTTTGAATTTTATAAGTATCAGTATGTCAGTGTATTAAAATGAACTACAATACTCTGAATCCAGTCTGCATATAATACCTGTTATTTTGGCAAGTCTTGGTCAAACTTTCAGGTTGTCAAGAGCAACCTTTGTTTAAAAATTAGGCAGAAAATGTTAATAAATCAGTAAACCGGTCTATTGTTGTTGAATACCGTGCATAAATTGATTGCATGGCTTATTAAGAAAAAAAAGTTAGACGAGGTCAAGGTGTAGGAAAGGGTTCTATATAAATGTGATGTTGGGGTAATAATAATTGCAGGGCCTGCAGTAAAAGCAGTATTGATACTGATGTGATTACCCTAGGTAAATTGTTAATTTAATATTATTACTATTACTGTAAGTGTTTATTATAAGAAAAGTACTGTACTGTACCATTTTAGTAACTGCTGAATGCGGAAGTATGACGATGTATAACTCAAGCTTATGTACATGTACTTTATTTTTTACCCCCTAAAAAAAAAAAAAAAAAAAAAATTACACCCAATTGCTTATAATTATACTTATTCTTTCTTGAATATCAATTCCATTCTGATGTGTTTTGTAAGTTTGTGTTGAATTTTTAAATAAAAAATATAGACCCTAATTAAAGATTGCTCTAATTTCTCTGTCATTTAACCCATGAGTGTAAATTTGAAGGGATATATCTTTCTTTTTTTTCTCCCGTTTTCAGGCAGTTTTAGACAAGAGTCGTATTCTTATTTTTAAAAGCTTTATTACAAGTCGCTGACTTTTCAAAAAGATTGTGTAATTAATTTGGTTTTCTTGCAACTAAAATAAAACGATCATTATCTTACATGATTAAAAATAATTCAGGATAATCTATGATGATGATGATGACTGTGATGACAGAAGTGGTGACAGTGTTTGCATGAAGATGGATAAGTGATCATGATGATGAACATGACGGACACAACACACTGGTGATGATGATGTTGATAGACATGGTGATGAGCATGATATGATGATGGCAAACATGATACAGTAGTGATGATGATAATGACCGACACAATGGTGATGATGATAATGACCGACACAATGGTGATGATGATGGTTATAGACATGATAATGACAGACGTGATGATGCTGATGATAATGGTGATGATGGCAAACATGATACGGTAGTGATGATGATAATGACAGACACACTGTTGATGATGATGGTTATAGACATGATAATGACAGACACGATGATGCTGATGGTGATGATGAGCATGATATGATAATGGCAATCATGATACGTTGGTGATGAAGATAGATAGTGATGGTTGGTGATGATGATTATTAATATATTCATATATAGAAATGATGACGGACAAAGCTAGGGATGATAGTGATAATCATGATTGTGATGATGACAACGGCTGGGATGACCATAATGATAATGGATCATAGTAATGACGATTAGATTATGATGTTGAGTGGATGCTGGTGATTGCATATGGTGATCAGTCCCGTTAAAACCCCTGAGGAACCCGGCATATTCTTTGCTACATGTAAGTCCCATGAGAGATTGAGGAAAGATCGAGATCGAGAAGGATAGATTATAAATTAGAGATGAGTGTAGAGGACAGAGCTAGAGGAGAGAATAGATAAATAATTGAAAAAATGAAGAAGAGATAGAGAGAGCCCTATGGCTATGCCTATGAAGAATTCTAGACACTGAGACATGCAGAGAATGAAGGGCTAAAGAATTATAAGAGTGTGAGTATCGAAGCTGATCAAATAACAAAAAATTGGTGAGGGGAGGGAGGAATATAAAGAAGCTAGCTACATATAGGCAGGGATAGGGGTGGTTGGGGTCATAAAGGCCACATGACAGAGAAAAAAATAATATTTACTTTTCGGGGGCTACTTTTCAACCTTGCCTGCATGAAAATAACATTTTAAAATTTGTTTTGCATTGAACTCTATGCAAATTTTCGGGGGCTCTTTTCTGATTTTCGAGGGCTCTTATGGGCATTTCCGGGGGCTATTTCGCCCTGAGCCACCGTGTATTTTTTTTCACTGGGCCCACATGTAGAGAGATCATATGGTTCTATAGAGGATTGATACTTGGGGCTTGATCAAATAGGACAGTTATAGGACCCCTAAACATATTCCATCAATTAAAAGCTACCTCTCGACCCCCCCCCCCCTGAGTTTGATTATTGATACAAAGCAAATTAGTTCAGACACATGTATTAAAATGAATACAAGAACCCTTAACCCCCCCCCCCCCCCCCACCCCACACACACAAAATATAAATACATGTAGGCTGAGAGAGAGAGAGAGAGAGAGAGAGAGAGCGCGCTGGAAAAAAAAGGGGGGGGGCCGGGGGGAGATGGGGAGATGAGAAAGAGACAGAAGGAGGGTGGGGTCTATCAGGGAAAACTAGTTGAGCACGAAACTTATGTTGAAAAGAAAATGCAATTGCATAAATGGTCTGCATGTCGACAGTAATTTCGAGGCATGTTTTCTTCACTACTTTCAACACAAAACAAACAAACAAAGAAGACAAAACACAAAGAACAAAAGACAGAGCCTGTGGCATAGACTACTCACTGAGCGCTCTTTTTGCTTGAAATAAGCGGACCAACGATCCCAAGAATAATCATGAATTTAGAGCTTCTTGGTCAGTATTTTAATGTTTTATGTGTTCTTTAGTTCAATTATATAATTATATTGGTTTTATGTTTGATTAATTGTTTAAATATGTGCTATTTTGTAGTGTTTTCTGCAATATAATTGTTCGTGATAATTAGCACGTTCCCACATGTAAAAATTCGTGTTATGTACACAGTTAGGGTTTAGATTATGCAAATATATTTTAGATTTGATTTTTAGTGAAGTATGTTTAAATACATATTTTGAGATGAAAAATTGCACCCCAGTTTATTCAAGTATTTTGCAATACAATAATTTCCTTTGGGCATTGGCATTGCGCGTTGCGAGAGTCGCGTAAAGAGAGGCCCGCCGCCCGTGGCCGTGGGAGGTGCGTTATTTATTGTTTGTTAGATTTCTCAGAATCATGATGTGTAATTATTCGACATTTAGATTATTCATCATTAATTACCTTTGTTGTTGCCATTGATTCTCTAGTCTTGGCCAACACTCGCACAGCCGGCACAGGTCTGTCTCACTTGTGAATAGATGATGAGTGTGCAACATTTAGATAATGCATGTCTTTGTTTTTTGGTTTCTTCTCCATTCCACAGAGTCCTTTGGCCAAAATTTTCCTGAGGTAAGTTTTCACATTTTTCATATTAAAGGGGAAATAATTCATCAGTTGTTCCTTTTGTAGGGTGTTTTTGTGCATTTGTTTGACCAAAGTTCTCCTCCTCACCCAGAACATTGAAAAAGAAACCCAACAACCCAACAAAGCCAAAGGCAAAAGTCTTAACAATACTCAACGTAAACTGCCAGAGTATTCGCGCTAAGAAGCAGTCATTCGCAATTCTTATACATCAACACAATCCAGATGTAGTAATAGGGACTGAATCCTGGCTGACGGAAGACATACGCAGTAGTGAAGTGTTCCCCACTGACCACTACAACTAGGGAGGCCAATGCCCAAATCTAACTTTTTAATTACGAATTTGTTTAAAATAAAACAAAGATTAAAAGAAAGCATTTACTTTCACTAAGAAAACTCACCCATCTGCCGACTCCAGAAGTTCCATTAAAATGGGAGATATCCAGCTTGTAAACACTCCCTTCCTTCTACGCCTTGGCCGTACGCAAGAGCCTTGAAAACAGATAAATTCATGTCGCGAAATTACGTTGATAATTAGACAGGCCCGAGGGAATGGGCGTGTCATTGTCCGGACAAAGTTCATGATGAAGTTTAAAACTTCGCGCGAAAGTGCAATCACTCAACAGCGGCTAGCCTTGAATCGGTCGCACACGTACATGTACACACCGACACAGGCTAGGCAAGCCCCGATGCAGGCTGAAATCCCAGCCATCAATGTGCGAACGATTACATTCTTCTACTACTACGAGCGAAGGCGATGGTTCAAAAATGAAGAAGAGATATCAAAATTGGCAGGAAATAAATGTATATAATTCATTGATATTTACCTTAGATGTGTATTCCAATAATTTGATTTCCTCATGAGTATTCCTTATTATCAACGATCGAGAAGTTACGAGGTCCAATTAACATCCATCTTGCAGCGTAGACAGCAGCATGCATAGCGCATTTCTCTCACTCTCTCTCTCTCTCTCTCTCCCTTTCGCTATACGTAACATACACACTTACTAACCATGTATCATACAACACACACCTTCAAATCATGGCTTTCATTTCAATTCTCAATTGGAGTATAGACTGCTCACGTAGACTTTTTTTTTTACTTAAATATCTTTTTAACACTTCTCATACATTACTGCACGACACTCGAATCTAGTGCTGTGAGAATAAGGTACTAGGGTCTATAAATAAGACTACGCTTTGCGCACGATCTGACCGGAGCTTAGTGGAGCTCAGACATATGTCGCAATACCCTTTATTTTTGGCGCGAACAATGACGTCACCGGTCACAGTTTTCCTTCTCATTTTGAGATGGCTGTAGCTATAGCGCTCAAACCAACGCAAGATTGACATAATCATCGTACTCTATCTACCTTCGCATGTTCAGTTGTAAAATTCTGTATTTAAAAAGATATAATCTTTTTTCTTTATATTTTCTAGTTGTTAGAAGTGGCAATTGTGAACATCTGAAATGTTGATCTCTATCAAAAGTTCTTTACTCAAAACGGATCCCATATTTTTAGGGTCTACCTTCAGCCAATGAGAAGGTTTTTAGTGAGCAAACCTCTACGCCCCTCTAGGATTTTCTTAGTCTGTGATACGCGTCCGTAAAGTTGTTCTGCTACGACAATTATTGGACTCAAATACGTCAAAATCTGCAAGATCGTCAACAAATGGTGAAAGACTGTTACAGATCCGTGATTATAGGTATGTTGTGAAATGTATAATTGTATTTTCTTTTCTTATTTTCATCAATTTTTTTTTTTACATCATTTTTTTCCCTCTGCTAATTTTTTTAAGTGGGCGACGAGCGCACAAATCGTAGGCGTAGAAGCCTTACGCCCGGGCATTGGCCTCCCTACTACAACATTGAAAGAAGGGATAGACCCAACGATCCCCATGGCGGTGTTTTTCTTGCGATCAGGAAGGATCTTTTGGCATCCAGAGAAATTGAACTAGAAACTGACTGCGAGCTCATTTGGTGCAAGATCAGCATGCCAGGAGCCAAGACTCTCCATGTTGCTGCCTTCTACAGGCCCCACGAGGGAGATGAAAAGAGCCTCACAGAGCTCGAAAGGTCCTTGTCAAGACTGAGCCCCACCCACTCTGTTGTAAATAGGCGGTGATTTCAACTTACCGGGATGGGATTGGAGAAACCAACAAGTCGGCAATTGCAGATATCCCAATCTCCATCGCAGACTGGGATCTCTCCTTGATGACCACGGTCTCACCCAAGTAGTTACTGAACCAACCAGATACCAGAACACACTTGACTTACTCCTTGTCAGTAATCCAACTGTAGTCAATGAGGTTACCGTTGTCCCAGGAGTGTCTGACCATGATTGCCCTCTCGTCAAGCTAGATGTGAGACCAACCAGGCGGCACCAGATGCGGAGGAAAGTTTTACTCTACAGCAAAGCTCAGTGGGAGAAGTTTGGTGAGAGCATGGAATCAGTCAGAGATGAGATAGAAGCTAAAGTACCATATGCCTCTGTGAATGAACTATGGCTCATCTTCAAGACTGGCATCGAGAAGGGCATCAATGACTTCATTCCTCAAAAGCTGACTCCACACAAAGCCAACTTACCATGGGTGACAAATAGGATCAGACGACTCATCAAGAAACGTGACAGACTGAGCAACGAGTGCAGACACCTCCGGAAGAGAGAGGGCCTCGTTCCATATGCTCTGGAAGAGCAGCTCCGTGATCTCAAAAGAACACTCCAATCCGCACTCAGGAAAGCTTACTGGAAACTATGTCGAGTCCATCTTTACTGATGAAGATGATGACGAAGGACCAGGGAAGTACAACTGCATGAAGAGATTCTGGCAATTCATCAAGAATAACAGAACTGACAGTGCTGGAATTGCGGAACTCAAATCTGACGGCGTGCTATTCAGTGAACCTGCTGAGAAAGCTGATGCCCTGAATAGACAGTTCAAGAAGGTTTTTACCCAGGAAATTCCAATCCCTCCTCATCTGTTGCCAGATACTTCTGAACACGAATCGATGCCTGACATAGTGATAACCCTGAAGGGTATCGAGATGTTGCTTAAGAAACTCAAACCACATAAAGCGCCAGGGCCCGATGGGATCACCCCACGCATCCTGAAGCAGCTATCCAGAGTCATCGCTCCCATCTTACGCATCATCTACAGACTCTCGTATGACACCGGCGAGATACCAGATGACTGGCACAAAGCAAACGTGGTGCCTGTCTACAAGAAAGGCGACAGAACCGATCCTAGCAACTATCGCCCAATCTCCCTCACATGTATCTGCTGCAAGATGATGGAGCATATCCTTGCAAGTAGCATCATGAGGCATGGCGATGAAAAGGACATCCTCCACCCCCTCCAACATGGGTTCCGACCAAAGAGATCCTGCAGGGCGCGACAAACCCGCTTGCCCGACGTCCCGGGGCAACCAAATTGAGCCGTCGGGCAAGTAAATCAAATTATCACTTGCCCGATTCGGGCAAGTGATACTTTTACAGTAATTTCCTAGTGTCCAAGAACTCTACCATTCACCCGTCAACTTCTTACCCGTCGTCAAAATCCAGAAGCAAAAAAGCGATCGTTCCGATTTCGAAAAAACTTCACAGACAGCTAGCCAGCTCAGCTAGCTCAGCGCGCATGCAACAGTGACACTTCAAGCCATGAATGCCGCTCCGCCTCCACGCACGGCCGGCCGTGAGCTAGCTAGAGACAGCTAGCGCGATCGTACCAGCTGCGAGCTTATTCGCGCTCTCTCTCTCTAGCTCTGCAGGCCGCACCGACAGGCCTTTGCTATTCTCTGATTGCCGATTGGTTGAATCACGCCAAATATGACGTCATTATTCTAGGGAAATGAACACGTGCGAATCGGAATGGAATAAACAACAGGGATTTTCTAGTAAGTACAAAAAGTCAAATGTTTGATATTTATTCATAATGACTGTTAATGATTGTGAACACATTATTTAAAACTCGCTGCTCATATAAATCAGATGAATGTTTTTGTCTCGTTTTCAATTAATTACTGCGGTCTCAAGATCCAACCGAGCGAGTCATTTTGATAATAGTATCGAGACCCCCAGAATATAAGCTGTTGTTGTTTTGTTTTCATGGTTTTAGCGACGTTGTTTAGTCTAGTTTTCGCATACTTATCCGAGATTTATCGTAAAATATCTTCAATATTATTATTTAGTAAGAATTTACAAATTTTGGCATGATATTTTTGAGTTTTGGGCAAGTGGAAATATTGTTTGGGCAAGTAAATTGAAAACCCACTTGCCCGACAGGGCAAGTGGTGAAAAAAATTCTTGTAGCACCCTGTCCTGCGAGCAACAACTACTGGGATTCGTTAGTGACCTCCACAAGAACATGGAGCTAGGTCTACAAACTGATGTCCTTGTCATGGACTTCAGCAAAGCCTTTGACAAGGTCGGTCACCAAACACTAATGCACAAGATGGACCACTATGGAGTGAGAGGCAAAAGCAACAGGTGGATCACCAACTTTCTTCACCATCGAACCCAGCAAGTTGTTCTAGAAGGCCATGCATCACCTGAGGTCGACGTCGACTCAGGAGTACCTCAAGGCTCTGTCCTCGGACCCTCTCTATTCCTGTACTACATCAACGACCTGCCAGACAAGCTCACCTCTCCAGTACGTCTCTTTGCAGACGATGCCATCATTTACCTAGCGATTAAGGGCAGACAAGACCCTCTTGAACTACAGGAGGACCTTAATAGGCTTGCTGAATGGTCCTCTGAATGGATGATGGAGCTCAACACGGACAAGTGCAAGACCATCACAGTGTCCAGGAAGAAGAGCCAGATACGACACCAGTACATCCTGAACAACACACCACTGGAAGCAGTCTCATCAACCAAGTACCTTGGCATCACAATCACATCAGACTTGAAATGGGACAAACACATCAAAAGCATATGCCAGAAAGCAAACAACACCCTTGCCTTCCTCAGACGAAATCTCCGGATCAACTCACCAAAACTGAAGAGTACTGCCTACAAAGCTCTAGTAAGACCACTCATTGAGTACAGTTCTACAGTTTGGGATCCCTCCTCTGCAAACCACATCCATCAAATAGAAATGGTACAAAGACGGGCCGCTAGATTCACCCTCAATCGGTACCACAACACCTCTAGCGTGACCTCCATGCTCCAACAACTTGACTGGACCACACTTGAGCAACGCAGAGAAAATTACAGACTGGTGATGATGTACAAGCTCCACAACAACCTGGTAGCACTCGACACAGCATCCTACATCAACCCTGTCACAAGACCCTCCAGGACTGCCCATGCACATAGCTACCAAGTCCTCCGTTCAAGAACTGAGCAACATAAGCAGTCCTTCTTTCCCAGGACTGTGAGGAGTTGGAACAACCTGCCATCAGAAACAGTATGTGCCTCATCCGTCAATGCCTTCCGTCAATGCCTGACGGGAGGCAGCAACTAAGTCCGGGAACTTTTTACTTGCACCATGTAAAAAGCATTGCACCATGCACCTTGCTCTCGTAAGCACACACACACTCGTCAGTCTGCAAGAATCTTCAACTGTGAAGGAGGTAGACTTAACCCAAAGAAGAAGAAGAAGATCTCTGACACTCAACAAAGGAAGAAGAAGAATTTTTATTCAAGAAGATGTCTTTACAGGTCCTCATAATTATAATTACTGTATGTCCTCGGGGTTCGGTAATGTGATAGCAAGCAGTGTTATAGCCATGGCGGTCGGTACTGGGCGGGCCGGCTGGCCCGGCCCGCCCAGCACGGAGGAATTCTGCCCACTCCTGATGAAAACAGTGCTCCCGACCAGCACGAATTTAACATTCAAAAACTTCTCTAAACGTAATTATTTGTGAAGAAAAGTACTACTTACATGTACATTTGTATTTCCGTCTTGATTCTCTTTTTTATTTTCAATTTTAAAAGAATCACTTTTTCAATTTGTCAATAAGTGATATTTTATAGAGATTTTCCGAGACAGTTGTCTAATGTTTAATAGAGTCATGAAAGCTGCCATCTTGAAAAGCGATTCAGGCTCGTCGATTACTGTTTTTTATAAGTGTTTATTTTCAATAGTAAAAAAATATAAAATCCCTATTTTCCTGAATAAATAAATACCATAGAGGTCTACTATAATATATTTATTTCATTATTTATATTGTAAAATTTGTCCGATATTGTTGTTACAATTAAAAGGTAATTTTGTTGTTGAATGGGTTTGAGCTAGGTAACTTGTTTTGATCAGCGCCTATTCTTGTTAATGACTTGCGATCGCGACGTAGCAGAGGTCAGGATTTGGGATGTAAATGGCGCCAGTGAAGTCGCGCCCATCCCTGGATAGGCATAAATCACAAAGGCGGAAAATGGGAAAAAAGTTAATATAAAATGAGCAATCATGACATGAAAATTAGGTACAAAATGACAAGTTTATTAGCTTGCGAAAACGTTTACATTTTTCTGCCGAACATCCGAACCAGGCCTTTGCGTTCGGTTCGAAAGTGCCATGTTCGGCGAACACCCAATGCAGCATGACACCCTAGTTCACAGCATTGCATAAAGGACCAAAAATACTCTACCTGCTGTACTACTGCTAGCACTGGAAAAAGAGACGAAGAAACCAGAAACAAATTCCAATTGACCTCATTTCATTGATTTAACTCTTCACTTGTTGTAGATCAAAGAAGGAACTGCCACAGTCTACTATTGTCACATGTACAGTGTATACGAATATTAAACAGACAAATCTGTCTGCTTGGAAAAGTTTTTTTAAAGATTTTGTCTTCGGTAAAGTCAGATGAAGTCTCAATGTAACATATTCCCAAACAAAGTATGCTCCTTTTCCGGTCTACATAAATTTTTACTCCAAACAATGTGGCGTCTTAAAAGATGGTAAAGATATGTTAAAAGAAATACAAAAGGAGGCCTCTTATCATAGCACCTGGGTACGTGGCAGGAATTAATTCCTTGAAATGCTGGAGCGCTGTAATGGCAGCTAGGCTAAAGCCGGGATAATATTGAGTGCGCCTCTGAATAGAATTTCTAGATAGCCAGCGCTATAGAAATGCCTATATATTTGTAAAGCGCTTAGAGACATTGTATTAAGCGCTATATACAAGCTAAATATTAATATTATTATTATTATTATTATTATAGTGACTTTAAATTAGAAAAATCTCCTGTACACAAACTATGTTTAACACTGTTTTTTTATACGCAGGAAAGTGATGGCACACTGGACTGTATCAGTATGGCTCTGACGTGTGCCTTCAACAAGCGAGGGACCCTACTGGCCGTGGGGTGTAATGATGGTCGTGTGGTGATCTGGGACTTCCTGACGAGGGGTATCGCCAAGATCATCAGTGCTCATGTTCACCCTGTCTGCTCTCTCAGGTTAGTACAGGGACCTGTTTCACAAAGCCTTTTTTCAACAACAAATGACAAAAATCAGTGACAAATCTACTGATAACCAATCAGAAGCATGGATTTCAGTAGCTTATGACAAAAAACTGTCTTTTGTCACTGATGACAAGTTTTGTGAAATGGGGCCCAAAGCCACAGTTATTCATACCCACATGTCGTGTGTCCAAACAATTGATTTATAATAGTAATATGAAGAAGTTTACATGCAATATTTCATAAATCTTTTAAATCTCACGTTAGACAATATTATACAGGACAAATTTTCTTGATGGATTGACGGTTAATGCTATTTGATGCAAACTATTTCAAAGGCAAAAGTAGGAGCTTTATTTTTTGTCAAGCTCCCAGTTACACATCCCCCATCATACATGTACATCTTTCAGAAGACTGCTGCTAATTGAGACTTGCATAATCGGAAGTTCGGAACAAACATTCACAACGGCTGATAAGAGTTTATAGTATTTAACTGTCTGAAAATTGTTGTTGTGAATTTTGATGTGAGAAAAAGAAGGACAAAATGTTAATCGTCCTTCAAAAGAAGAGTAGACCAGCAGAACTCATGAAAACATGATGATGAATACCTGCTACGAAAGCTGATCACATTTGGTGTACATTTTTTATGCATGTGTGTCAGGTTGACAGCCTCAATTTTTTGAATAATTTGTTGTTCATCATTCAGCTATATTATATCTTCTTCAAAACGATGGCCTTCACCTTGTATTGCTATCTTTGTTACACAGCTGGAGTAGGAACGGTCACAAGTTACTAAGTGCCTCCACAGATAACATGGTATCTGTATGGGATGTGTCGACTGGTGATTGCGAGCAGAGGCATCGTTTTCCTTCACCGGTCTTACGGGTTCAATTTCACCCAAGAAACAGGTGAATATAAAGTTGCTCCTCGTTAAAAGTTAATTCAACAAATGTCAGTGCAAAATTTATCATTTTAAAAAGGAGCTACATGTTTATTTCATATCATAGTATGCATAATCAAATTGCACTGCCTTTTGTGCATTCGAGAAATGGAATGGATTTTTTTTCTTCTCCTTCTTCATTCTAATTTTTTATGGAATGAGCAAAATTAAAAAAATGGAAACTGATAATATCTTCCTTTGAAAACATACAGATTTAACCTTAAAGATATATGCAATGGAAAATGTTAAGAATTCACACACTTAATATATTGATCAGGGAATGACAATTTCTTCATTGAAGGGATGAACTTTGCGTAAAAACCTGATAAATAAAATGTTAACATGTGCTGAAAGAAATCCTAAACAATAAACTCTTTCTCTCAATTCTGATTTCAGGAACCAGGCTTTAGTGTGTCCCTTGAAGTATGCACCAGTCTTATTAGATCTTGATGGCTCATATAATGTAGTTCCATTGGATGATGATGTAAGTATAGTTCACCAGTCTTCTTCTTCTCAAGTCACTACACTACAACATTCACTCTTAAAGCCCCTCTGCACTAGTTTGGCCAGGAGGGATTAGACCTCCCTGCGTGGCCACTGGCAGGTGGTTATCTCTAATCAAATCGGCTCTCAATTAACATAATTAACATGGGGGATCAACAGGTACCGCTTAGGCATTGTTGGCTATATAGAGGGCGCAAGTAGCTATAAGTAGTGATTTTGAACTTGTCAACTGCTGGCCAATTTAAGGATTATAATGATTATTTTCCTTTGTAAATCTAGTCTCAAACTATTGAAACGAAACAAGAATGAATACAGAGTAGACAGAAATTGATATTGAGATAAAGCAACATTCCCACAAACAATTGTGCAATAAATGCTTTCTCTGTATGTACACGATATTGAAATCTCAAAACTAAATTGTACATATCATTTCAAATTTCCAGGTAAATTGCACTTTGACCTACCCGATCATGTGACAAATGAGAAAGCAAACAGAAAGGACATTAGTGCATCCGCTTGTCATTAATTAGACACTTTATTGGCTTTCACTTTCATACTTACAGTTTATGGTGTAGTACCCTTGGTATTAGCCTGTTCAAGACTAATGCACGTATTTGTGGTTTAGCTCTGTGACTTTTTGTTGCAATCCCTAAAAAATAAACTGGATGCATGAGTAGAACCAACTATTTTTGTTTACTCTTTATCAACTTAAAGTTAATACAAAGTTTTGGGAATTTTGAAAATTGGGTGGATAGTGATTCTTTACAATTTTGATATATTTGGATGCCCCTGTGGATGTATTATAAGCACTAGAAAATTTAGCCCCTAAAGCACTTCTGCTTTCGAGAAAAATTGAATATAAAAATTCAGAATAGCGACTACGGCTGTTCAATGGTAGCTGCGACCATGACAATCTCAGAATATGTAATTGTGATATATAATTTCCAAACGGGAATAGGTAATCAGTCGATTTTAGTCAAGAAACATTGTTTTTAAGGTTGGTTGGTTGGTTCTTCGTTTAGATGGCGCTCTTCAATCTCAAAGATTATTTGCGCCAGTCAATTTCGTGTATAGCTTTGGCGTGGGCTTCGGAAATCAAGCCCACGAGCGACTTTCCTTGGTGAAATGAAATTAATAGTGATATGGTTTTATAAAAAAAAAAAAAGGCTGCAATATTAAAATTGCATAAAATGCACATAAAAGGCGAGATGGGAGTTAGTTGCAATTGTTCATGGAAAAACCGCAAATACTTCATTTTATATATTATTACAGGATCGACATAAGTTAAGGGGATCCCTGATAGCTTTAAAAGCTATCTAAAACGATTAGTATCGTATATGTAACCCAATAATTCACGAGTAAAAATTGGGTTAGACATCAATAATTGTTTCAGATTGGGGTTGTTCAATTTAATCCTTTCTTTTAAGAGACGTCTATCTTTGTCGTATTTTGTACAATAGAAAATAAAATGTTTAATTGTTTCATCTTCTTGACAAACTTCACAAAGACCAGTATCGTGTTGGTTAATTTGAAAAAGGTAATAATTTAAACTACAGTTACCTACTCTTAGTTGTTGTATCAAGCATTCTTCTCTGCGAGATAGGCCTTGTCTATGTATGGGCTTTGAAACGTCGCTATGCAAAGCATATAAAAATCTACCGTGTTCTGCATTGTCCCATTCTGCTTGCCATAATTTGTTATAATGGATCAAACGAGAGGCTGCCAATTCACTTCTTGTATTTGGTATAACTATGTCTATACACCTTTTCATGGCTCCTTTTTTGGCAGCCCGATCTACGATCTCATTGCCCCTAATATCGCAATGTGACGGAATCCATTCAAAAGCAACACAAACATCCTTAAACTGCAAAATATTAATTATGGATAAAATTTCATTTACAATAGCACATCTAATAAAGTATGAATCGATCATTTGTAAAGCTGACAAAGCGTCGCTAAAAATTACCACCGAAGAGGATTCAATAAATGTATTAATCCACTCTAGTGCCATTAGTATGGCCACTAGTTCTGCTCTCATAATACAGACATGGGATAATCTAAAAAATTTCACCACATTATAATGAGACACATAAAATGCGGCTCCTGTCTTCCCATCCTCGAGTTTAGATCCATCTGTATATATATGTAAAAACCCATTCCATGAATTTCCAATGCTATCTAGAACAATTGATTTTATTTCAAATGGAGGCATTTCCTTTTTTTGCACTTTGCCATGGTGTTCGAAAGACACTTGTGGTCGTGCTAACCGCCATTCTGGGATTTTCGGCAATAAGTTGGTTTGCCCTTCCACCACTACTTCGTCTCTACAGGATCGCAGTTTAAAAGGTCCTTCTCCTATCTTCCATTCTAAGTTATTTAAATCATAGTCATCACCCAATACTTCTTTTGTTGGGTGGTTTAAAGTACTAGACAGTAAATAAACTCGAAAGTTATCATTTAACAACCTTCTACGATATCTCAGAGGCAGCTCCCCGGTCAAAACTTGTAAAGCCTCCAAGGACACATTGTGTATTGTGCCTGTAATAATTTTTAAGGCTCTGTATTGGATAGAGTCAAGTTTTTTTGTTAAAGATATACAAGCAGAATCATACATTTCACTCCCATAGTCCAAAATGGATAGGATAAGTCCTTTATAAATCATCATCAAAATCTCATACTTACTTCCCCAGGGGGTGCCGGAGACACAACGTAGCAAGTTTATTCTTTTCTTACATTTATCAATGATAGAATCTATATGGACAGACCAAGTTAAATTGGAGTCAAACCTCACACCAAGGAACTTATACTGCTCGCATATAGGCAGATTATGTCCTTTTATTTGTAGAAGAATATCTTTCTTAAGAATATCTTAATTAATATCTTGACCTTGAGAGGGAGCTATACAACATAAAAAGTTTATCATCTAAATTTCACAACTTTAGACTCGATTTTAACTGCGACAACGATCACTGAATATTGTAGGATCGCATATGTTCCCAATATGTTGTATGACCCCATACCAAAACTTTGTATTACCTTTAATATCAGAGTGGACTTCCCCTTTAATCGGTTGAGAACAATTTGAATTTGTTTCAACCTGCATTACCTATATATACTCCAGCTCGAGCATTCTTCAATGGGTTCATTCTCACTTCTTCCTTTGTAGTGTTTTTAAGACAAATTTATCTTAGTTCCTAAGTTAAAACCTAATTGTAGCTCTTACTCTTTCAGTGTATGTGACAAAGTAAAGACATGGGCCCTGTTTCATAAAACTTGTCATCAATAACAATTTACAATAACTCTATAAGCTACTGAAATTGTGGCATTTGGTTGGCTGAGAGCAAATTTGTCATAGAATTTTAGAATGAGTTATTGATAACAAGTTTTGTGAATCAGGCCCCAAGGTTTTTGTCACCAAAGCAAATTTTGTAGTGGTAGTTTTCATATTTTACACACTAATTGCGAATCATTTGCATTGAGATCAAATCAGCATTGAATTTTGTTTCAAATACTACACAAGCATTGCCTCTCATTATTTGATTTAATTGATTATACCCTGCACATTATATATACATATGAAAAGATAATTTCATGTTCTTGCTTTTTCTATCCAGTTCGATACCACTATTGTAGCATCATTTGACAGAAAGGGAGATCATGTCTATGCTGGCAACGCCAAAGGAAAGGTATTTAAGTTTGGATTTATTTATTTTTAATGTTAAAACCTCTTTCAATTTTTCACATTTTAATAATTGTATCTTGTCACTGCTCTTCTTTGTTATGTAAGGTCTTTATGAAAACCATCGCAGAATTTTTGAGAATTATCAAAATTATGGGAAACGTGTTGTTCTACAAATATCAGAACTCTTCAAGCAATTTTATCTCAAGGAAAGTAATGTGAAATTTGTTTTGTTTATTTTTAATCTAATATTTGAGTGCTTCTTTGCTTCTCTCTCTCTGTCTCTCTCTCTCTTCATGTCTTTTTCTCTATCTCTCCCCATTTTTCTTTCATACTCTTTCTCCCTCCTCCTTCCCCCTCTCTCTTTCTCTTTCTCTTTCTCTCTTTCTCTCTCTCTCTTTCTCTCTCTCTCTCTCTCTCTCTCTCTCTCTTTCTCTTTCATGTTCCGATACAGGTCATAGTAATTCATGCAGGAACCCGTAAGCTAGTAGCCTCATTCAAAGTTACCACTGGAACAAGTAATACCACAGCTATCAAGTCTATTGAATTTGCAAGAAGGGGGAAGTAAGTTTTAAGTTGTACTTCAAGCTAGTTCCATTTTTGTTTTAATCTTGTTGCATTCTAGCAAAGTGAGATATGTTCTGGTTCTAATCCATGTTCCTATCTCCCTAAAGATCTCGCTTTACTTGTCAGTACAAAATATTTACTAGTTATGCTAGGCTTACATTATGTTTCCTGCAGCCACGGCAATTACGAGATGGACATGAGACAACGCGAGGGAACAGAATAGGCAAACGTGATAGGCCGTGGATGCCGGGCCAGATTTTTAAAGTGTCAAAAAAATTGCCACTGCAGTAACAGTGTGGGTGAGAAACCTAGTAGGCCGTGGTAAATCGGGGTGACGCAACAAAACGTGACAGTACGTAACAAATACCTAACAAAATTTGAATACAGAGGAAAAAATGCCCAGAATCCTACGGCACACTACGTTTCGGGCAAACAGTTTTTTATAGTTCATAAGCCACATGGATTTCTACCAAAACACCTTGTCCAATGGATATGTCTAACTTCCATCGATCTGTGCGAAAATATTGTGACATATAAAAATAGCGTGTAGGAGGAGTGGAGAATATCATGTCTTGAAGACTTTGGGAGATAATGTTGCAGAAATTCATATTACTACAAACTTGTTGGCAATTCATATTTGATTCTGGTGGAAATCTTGCAGGCAGTAAAGCACATTCAGGCAAGAACATATGGGACTGTTAGGGACTGGAGAACATTCCCTTTTGCATTTCTATATTTCCTACATTCCCAGTTATTTGTTAGTGAATCAGAAGACTGGATCATTGGTGTGTATGAAACAGGTGCAATGCTAACACATGGGAAAAATCTTTAAATATTTCAATTGATTAATATGGGATTGTTTTTAATTAAACAGGAACATCGATGAAACATCTTTATATTCATTTTCGTTCCCAGCTGCTTCTTTGTGAACTCAGATAGAGTTCATCCATCATTGTGTATTAGAGCAGTGAAGTACAGTGAAACCTGTCTATAAAGACCACCCAAAGGAGACAAGAAAAGTGGTCTTTATGTAAGGTTCCTTTAGTACATGTTTCAATGAGAAACCATTTTCAAGGGAAGCAAACAATTTGTTCTTTGTAGACGGGTGGTCTTTCTATACAGGTGGTCACTAAAGCAGGTTTGACTGTACTTCCTATGCAAAGAATGTTAGAAATAGAGTATTTGTTTAGTATGACATTTTTATATTGGCAAATTTAAAATGATGTATTCTTTGTCCAATTTTCATTGCCAGTTGTTTCTTACTGAAGTTGGCTGACAGGATCATCAGTGTGTATGAGAGCAATAGCGTACTAGCATAACGGAAGATAGAGTAACTCATCTGATTTAAGATGTTATTTCCAATGAAACACGTTAACCCAAAACCATGTTTTCTTTATATTCATCATTTTAATTGCCAGTTGTTTCTTAGTGAATTCAGATGACAGAATCGTCAGTGTGTATGAGAGCAATAGCATACTAGCTTTATAATGGAAGAACGTTAGAGTATTTAATGTGATTTGAGATATTATATTAAGTATTACATGTTAACTTGTTAACCAAAAAACATGTATTCTTTATATTCATTTTCATTCCCAGTTGTTTCTTAGTGAATTCTGCTGACAGAATCATCCGTGTGTATGAGAGCGGTGAAGTACTCGCCTGCGGGAAGAACGGGGAGCCTGAACCCATCCAGAAACTCCAGGACCTTGTCAACAGGACGCCCTGGAAGAAATGCTGCTTCTCGGGAGATGGAGAATACATTGTTGGAGGTAAACAAGCGATATGAGGATGCAGGGACCCGTTTCACAAAACCTTTTTTCAATGACAAATGACAAATATCAGTGACAAATCTGCTGATAACCAATTAGAAGCAAGGATTTCAGTAGCTTATAACAAAAACTGTCATTTGTCACTGATGACAAGTTTTGTGAAAGGGGGCCCAGGATGTTTCAAAATATTTGTTCCTACCTCCCAGATGAGTATGTAACCCTTAAGTTCACTTGTCCCATCTTTCTTATCAGATCGAACAAGTGGGTCAAGCAAGTTTTTAGAATGTGTTTTGATATGAGGGGTTGGTGCAGATTCATAAAGGCTGTGTTTGTCTATGGTTTCCCTTGATATGGAGAATGTTTTGCTTATAAATCTGTCATCATTTTCCCTTTACATTTTCAATAAGCATGTGAGAATCAGATTGCAGTTTTAAATTAACCTCCGCCTCACTTCTATATATATATATATATGTATTTCTCTCTCCACTCTAACTCTTTAACTATCTTAGAATACTAGAGCGTCGTAATGGCAGCCATGCTAAAGCTGGGTAATAAATGTAGAGCACCAGGGGGGTGTTTCACGAAGATCCTATGTCAAACTTAACTCTAAGTTGGACTTAAATATTATGGAGAGCCATTGGTAGCCTTAAAATAAGATATATTCAAATAAAAAATTCAAGTATTTTATACTTTTCATAAACTCACGTCAAGAAAATGAAATCTTCTTGATAATAGAAAGTATGAATGCTTTGAATTAACATTTATTTTATGCCTTTTAAAATAACTTCTACAAAATATTTTCAAAGATGCTAAGGCTTTCCTTGATTTTTAAGTCTAACTTAGAGATAAGTTCAACTAAGGATCTTTGTGAAACACCCCCCAGGAGTGTCAAGTCTGACGGCCATGATCTCTATACACAAGAACCCACTATTATCATAATTATCTTCATGATTATCTCTACAGGTTCTGCTAGGCAGCATGCTCTCTACCTTTGGGAGAAGAAATTTGGTTCCCTCGTCAAAATCCTTCATGGTACAAGAGGAGAGTTGCTATTGGACGTCGTTTGGCATCCTGTTCGACCAATCATAGCCTCCGTATCAAGTGGTGTAGTGTCGGTGTGGGCCCAGAATCAAGTGGTGAGTTCTGTTATGAATTATTGTAGTGTGAATCCTGCTCAAATGATTGGTTAATAGCTGGTCAGGTGTCATGCTTATATTTACTATCAAATGTGCTATGCATTTTATTACTAAATGTCTTTCAGGAAGACATTAATCAATATTTGCCACTTTCCACCCTGGTTTAGTAAATGAGTACCTGGTAGGAATGTATTGCCTTTTGTATGCTTTCAGTGCCTTCGGGCAATAGGGCTAAAGCCAGGGTAATAACATTACTTTGTAGGGGCCTTGAGCATCCCCTGGGATGGATATTTGCTCAATATGAATGTAACCACTTTTATCATTATTATGAAAAGTCTGCTTTGCAAAGTATGGTATGCATGTACGTGTTCTGCCTCTAGCTATTCTCCTGCATCTACAAAACATTAGAAACATTAGATTTGCTCAAAGAGTTGAAAGTTCTCTTCACAACAACGTCTTCTTAGTAATGTATTCTAATACACTCAGAAGTCAGAACAATGTTTTATCTGTATGATACATGTATATTATATCCAGTGATTGCAGAAGAACCATGCAATAAACTGTAGGTAACATGTTGAGAGCTGAGTTTGAACAAATTAAATGTATGCTGCTATATATTGTGGCAAACTTGCAAATGAACACAGAAGGAAAGATATCTAATATTATGCCCTGATTGCAAATTGTCTTTGAGAGATGTTTGGTTGTATATTTTCACTTAAGAAGATGTTATATATAATTATTTTTCTTTGTCTCTTCCATATAGGAAAACTGGAGTGCCTATGCACCAGACTTCAAGGAGTTAGATGAGAACGTAGAGTATGAAGAGAGGGAGAGTGAGTTTGACATCGAAGATGAAGACAAATCGGTAGAAGACCCTACAGGTGAGAAGGACATTTCTTGTCTTGGATTCTATTCTTATGGCAGTCATATATTTTATATATTATCTAATGTGAGCCAGGAGGACATCAACCCTGTAAGATAATTTGAACTTAGATCCTTCTGGCCCTATAACCTGAATTCAATTTGATCCAATTGCAATTCAATTCAATTTATTCAGTCATTAAAACACATAAAATAAAAAATACAGGTAAAACTTTTTTGTTTAAATTACAAACATCATGACAATAAATTCAAGTAAAGGCTTGATTTTAAAATGAGTTGGGACGAATAAAAGATTACAAATCTTGTAAATTTCATCCCTACCTTTAATACCTTTTATGACGCCCAGTAAGTCTAAAGACTTGTAGAGTGCCATTCAACAGGTCTGTTCCCTGATCATGTAAAGCTTATCGAATCAATCCTCACACAGGCTCAACATTTAGTTCAAACAAGTAGATTCAAACTTATTACATTCCTGCTTCCAGTTGTCATTGAGCTTGGACTTCAAACCATTGGCTGAAGATGAATTGAAACAATTTCTCTATGCATCTTTGAAAGTACTAGAAAAAAGTCACAACAGAACCTTGTTATCTTGGACGTTTTTAAAGGAAATACATCATAAAACATAATTTTCCCATTTGCTGAAGAATGCTTTATCGTTCGTCCGTTCGTACAAAGACTATTAAGGTGTACATCAAATAGGAAGATCCATATCTAGCCAACTGATGGTCTCATCATTGACCTCTCAAAGGCCAGTAGCACCATGTGGGGATTTGTAGATATGACAAGCATCAATAATAATAATAATTAGCTTTTATATAGCGCTTAATACAATGTGTCTAAGCGCTTTACAAATATACTATTACCCGGGTCATTGGATTCAGTGCTTGCCGGCACACATTGTGTTCACAATTTCCACTCCCTGGGGAGCATTTCAGCCAGGCGTTACTTGACGCTCAAAAACTGTTTGACCAACAATGACGGTCGCATCTTACCAGGTGACGTGATGACTGCTTTGTAATAATGCGATTTATTTATTTCCAACAGAAACTAACAATATAGAAGATGTGGAGGTAGATGTCTTAACTGTGGAACCTATCTCAGCATTCATCAGCAGGTGACAATAGTAAAAATTAAGAGTGATGTTAATAAAAGAAAATGAAGTAATTGCTGCTAAAAGAAATTGGAATGAAATATGTGGAATATATCTTGTGTTGTATTACTTGTATAAAAGAAAAACAATACACGTTCAAGATATGTAATGTTCCGTCCATTAGTTTGATGGTACATATCTGAAATAAGTGTCAGATCACAGCTGCTTAGAGCCTTATTCGCTGATACTACTTCCTTGACTGTCTGGTTTTGTAGAAATTGCAGACAAGCAGGTACCATTGGTTTTACACCTGTCTGTTTAACATAAGTAAAGTTGGAATTTATTGACAAGTCAGGCATTTATTTTGTATTTATTATTTGTGAAATATTCCTCATTAAGGATAGGGTAACTTGAAGCTGGAATTGTTTTATTAATCAAATAACATTAAATTGAATTGATTAACTTTGCCTCCGTTTTCCCCTTTTTCTTTACTTCGTATTTTTATCTACCAGTGATGAGGAGGAGGAGCCTAAGAATGTTCTTCTCTACCTCCCTACCGCTCCTGATGTGGAGGATACAGAGGACCAATCATGGGCCCCCAACGCTGACCCGGTAAGTACATCCTCGTATTGGGGTTATGAACCGATTGGATTTCTGATGTGAGAGGTCAAAGATCACAGGGTCATGACAAAGTTAAAAGTCCCAGAAAATATCTCATTAGCATGAAAGCTGGGGACCCATTTATAAGTAACTACCGGTAGTAGTTACTGTAGGGTAGTAGTTACTGTAAAAGTAGAAATATTTGTGGTTCATTAATTTTCACGGATTTCACGCTTAGATCGACATGCCCAAATTTTAGAACTCGCGAAATTATAAGCAAGACTTGAACGGGCTGAATTGCATACAATGCGAATTTAAGAACCAGCAAATATGTTTTGGGGTCGCTCAGCGCGAAAAAATAATCGTGCGAAATAACAGCGTTTACAGGTGGTTGTTTTATTTGACTGCAAAGAAATCATGTGTCTGCTCGTATTAAAACAACCAGAGGACCGACGGCTTTAAGTCCTCTCCAAGGGCTTTGCTATTGAGGATTAATGCCTTACTAAAGGGCACTAAAGCTCCCTTTTTTTGTGACTTTTATCAACATTTGGGAAGGGGGGGGTAGTTGCAGAATTCTGTGCTAAAGCTCCTAGAGAAGCATATCGGTATTAAAGATGAACATTTTTCTTGACTTTTTTCCCACTGAACCAGGCGAATGAGCCACCCCCAACTGAATCTCCAAAGAGTAAGAGGCCGATATCCCAAGAGCTTACAATGGTATTTACCTAGGAAGATTCTTGTCAGATACCGTGCTTCATAGCTCCCCAAATATTTTCTCTTGTCACAGACCAGGCTCACCTTCCATACGACTTTCTATACATGGGCCTAACTGTGAAATAGGAAGAGCTAAACAACTTAACAATTTGAATTTTCATTGTCCTTTTTTTGTTATTATCACTACTCAGACGGAAGAACCGCCCCAAACTGCAGCTCCTAAAAGACCGTTATTTCAAGATAATCTCAAGGTCTCAAGCATTTTTTTGGAAAAGAGTCTTCTCAGATACCATGCTCAATAGCTTCCCAAATATTCTCTCATGTCACTATAAAACCAGGCTCGCCTTCTATACAACTTCCTTTACATAACTGTAAAATAGAAACAGCTAGACAGAAATTTCATTGTCTTTTTTTTTAAATTATCGTTATTCAGACGGATGAGCCGCCCCCGACTGAAGCTCCTAAGCGGCCGATCGCCCAGGAACCTCCCATGGTCTCACCCAAGAAGAGGAAAGTCAAGACCCATGATATCAACCTCAAGGGAGCTCCAGCAGATGGTAAGAAAACCAGCTTCTGGTTTAACCTTTTCATCACACATAGCTGCATTACTATTCTGGCTGTGTATTAAAAACTGTTTAGAGGATTCTCAACATTTCAAACACCACTGTACAAAACTCAACTGATTTCACTAAAAATTGGTACTTTAGTGACAATTGATGACACCTAAATAGCAGTAAAATACAATTTTTTCAACTTTCCGATGTTAGAAAGAATATTTTGAAAAGTTTAATTGCGAGTCTACCGTATACCTTGCCGATCAGCCACATCGTATTCATTGTGTGCATTAGTGTACAATTGTTTATAGTGGGTGTATTGTGTGTAATTACTGCCTCTCAGCACGTAATACAGCGCTAGAGGTCAATACGCGTTAGCATTGACTATCTATGCTTTGCTGGAGTGCCTTTCATGACAATCATTGCACATTTTGTGGTCTTTGCCCCAAAACTTTGATTCAGAGACCTTAAAGATATGCCAGATGCATGTGTAGAAAGGGCAACAATTTTCACACGTACTGCATCCATTTTGTTTTATAATTATCTTGCCTTTGATGTCACAA
Source organism: Strongylocentrotus droebachiensis (assembly GCA_035222895.1). Taxonomy (NCBI): domain Eukaryota; kingdom Metazoa; phylum Echinodermata; class Echinoidea; order Camarodonta; family Strongylocentrotidae; genus Strongylocentrotus; species Strongylocentrotus droebachiensis. Next base: position 39,457 of record JAVYIG010007826.1, read on the forward strand.
AACTTTAAAAAGAAATAAGCTTTCATATCGTTAAATTGGCAATACATTGAGAATTAAAAATCATAAAGTTGTTTTTCAATCAAAATTTGCAATTTGTCAACTTTTCGACATTTGCTCTCATGTGTATTGTTTTCAGGGACATTGCATTCTATTTTAACTATGTAGCCATAAAAGAAGTATTGTAGTAATAGTATTTTTGCCAATTTGTAGGCCAATATTAAATTCTTGAAATTTTTGACAATGCCCTCTATTGTGGAGACATGTAGTTGTGAACAAGGGATATATGAGCATGTATTCGATTGAACATAATTTCTAGCATTGTTTACTTTTTGTACTTGTTTAGTTGGTCATTAGGGCTTTTGTAATGAAATCGTAGGTCTGTAGTATAACCCCAAAAGAATATAACTTATAGAAATGTTTTTTTAAAAGTCTAATGTAACCTTAAATTTGTTGATCTATAATTTTGTTTATCTATTAAGAGAGATAAGTGCATTTGTCAATGACCAACTGCATTAAATCCAATCCAATCCAGGTATTTATAAAGCGCCGATATCTAGTTGCCTAATCAAAGGCGCTGATGAGACTGAAAAACTACCAATAAAGTCTGTTCATGATTCCAACTGGGAAAGACAAAAAAGCATTGACTAATTGTAAGCAATCTGAAATAGGTATGTCTTTAGTTGAGTTCTGATAGTAGATATCTGGTGACAAGAGCTAAGGATTTTGGGAAGACCATTCCACATTCTTAATGCACAGGCAGTAAATGATTGATATCTTAGAAGAGAGCGTGTTCGAGGACTCTCAAGCAGTTATTTACCTGCAAATCGCAAATTAAACAATGAATTACACATTTTGGAAGCCATGAATTGCTAACACAACAGAGATATCCCCATTTATGTTGCAGATATTCATCCGCTATTAGGAGGAAACAAGAGCGAAGGCAAGACACGCAAGAAGGCTGTAGGTCCGGGCAAGTCAGCGAAAGAAGGCCGTAGCACCAAGCACAGGAGATCAAGACATAGGGATGATTCGGATTAGAGCAGTGTGTAGAAAGATAGTCAACTCTTTGTATGAAATTTGTAAAATATGTAGATATGCTTGTAAAGTATTGTTTTGTATACATCGGTGTGATATAAAAAGCCTTTGTATGGCCATGTAGTGGTACAGGATTGTAGGGCCGGCTGCCGCGGCTCCAGGATTGTAAGGGGGGGGGGGGGGGTCAAATACAAAATATTTGACAAACTTCCATTCGGTATACTTCAGGAATGTCAGATTGAGTCTAAAGAGAAGGTCGAGTTCTGGGGAGAGGTACACAATAATTTGTGAGTGTTTTCATTGTTATTATGCAAGGGTGGAAGATCATCAGAGAAAAAATGTTCCCTCAAAAGCATGGCTCTTCAAATGCCTTCAAATTCATATTCTAAATGGAACAGCTTAAAAATGCCACTGTTTGTGTTTGTGTAGTCCCATATACATCTTTCTGTGTACAGTGCTTGTTACTTTTAGCAAGACTTGGCCAAATTGATTATTATTTTGATGATTCCAGAACCTTGCAGTACATGATCAACTTTTTTGTAATCGACTCCACACCGTTTCTTTCACAATGTAAGTGCATGACCAGAACTCAACTTTATCTTTAAGTGGGGGCTTGGGCAGTTGTGCATCCGCCCCTATCTTTGTATTTACATATTCTGGCACTTTGGTTAAGCAGAAATAGCTACCAAATAGTTGATAATTAGAAAGTCAAAGTAGATCTTTCTTGCAGCAAAGTCAAAGTATGTGGATTAACAATCCATATGCCATCATGAGAGGAAACAAATTTAAGTGAACTCAGAAGATCGTTTCCATGTTTTGAAAAGGATTAAGCGGATTGCATCCTACATTTGTTGTAAAACTATTGCTGGTTGTCCTTTTCCATTTCAAGTCTGGAAAATGTCAATCATTGTATACACAAATTCTATTGAAAATGAGAAGTGGTAGTTTTACATTTTTCTTTCAAATTATCACAAATCCTTTAAAATCTAGCTACATTTATATCACAATCTAAATAACATCCAGTATATGTGGATGTAGATATATGGAGAGGGCAGCTATAAAAGAACCAATCGTGAAGAATGTGTGCCATAATACTCATGGCTTCACTTTTAGCAGCCTCAACAGTATCTTGAAAGTGAAGGCCTTATGGTGAACAATGACTTTTAGTTTAGTACAACATGCAAAAGGTGCAAACATAGTTTGACAATGTAATTTTTTTGTTCTCAGGAATATAAAGGTTATCTTACATGACCATGGGAAATAATGACACAAAAATTATTTAATTGTTTATTTGTTTATTATTTTTATATAAAAAAAGGTAACAAGTAGCACATTGTATAAATAATGGTTGACATAAAATCAAGTGTTGTTTATAGATACATATCTTTTCCTGGTCCATTAGAATAGTCTGTGTTTGGTATCTCTACAATCTTCTGCCAAGCAATGATACATAATTAAGTAAGCTACATATCACAACAAATTAATCCTTCATGTATTTTAGCATTGTTTTGTTCTTTGTCCCTTTGATGTATTACCAGAGCAGAATCAAAGTCATTATTGAATATGAATAACAAGTGCCAGAAACAACCCAAATAATTGATATGCAAAATAAATAATCACAAACCTGTTGATGAATAAGTACATGCAAATAAAGTAATTGTACTTGGTAACACTTGCTGCAACTTAGTATTGGTCACTCATTTATAAGGTACCTATTTGGTCCCTCAGGATTATTTGATCAATGCCTTCATAAATAACTATATTCGAAGTCTTAGTAAGTTCTGCCCTCAGTAACGAATATATAGCAGTAGTCTCTTGCCTATTCAATAAGTCTACATGAAAAAAAAATGTAATTTATAAACAAAACTCTTGAATGATAGAGGCATTTCAATAGAATCATATTAATACTGTATGTGTACATAATGCTACATGTATGATTCAGTGTGTGTTAATATATCAGAGCTGCCAACTAGTAATTCCGTAATTGGAACAGAAATTAACGACCATTACGGAATGTTGTTTAAAATTACGGATTTATTTATTTTTTTTTTTTTTTTTTTTTTTCCCCCATTTTTCCTGGAAGACTGTGTTGTGATGATATGAAACTCATTATTTAACAACTTTGTGAGAGTAAAATCACCAAAAATTTCAGATAATCATGTGTCTGTGCAATGTTGGCGTGCCGTTTTTATTAGAGTCATAGCGCCGCATAGGAAATTACTGATTTATACCCAAAATTACTGATTTTGAGCCTTGTGATTACTGATTTTCTGTTCTGGAGGTTGGCAGCTCTGATATATGCACTCCAGTCAATGTACTTGGTATAATAAAGGGTACATGTACATATGCAATATCGTAATGCACTGTATAACACTGTGCCATGTAAGTACCATCTTTTCAGAGCCAAAAAGGAGTTAACTCTTATACAGAGTCAATGCCCTCCTTGCTCCGCTCAGACGATACATGGGTAAACTTCTGCACTGTACGCTCCACTCAGCAATTCCGTAATGATTTTTGTAAAAATAAACAAAGGTTAATGCCACAAGTTTTCTTCCTTACCGCATGGATTGTAAATACATGTATACAACTGTTCATAGCTTTGATAGTAACCACAAATAAATGATGTAAAATTATTTGATATTCCATCTTGTTATTATTCCCCCGTCAACTGTATGTTACTATTTGTGGTTTACCGTACATGTGCATACTGTACATGGAATCTCGTTATACAGTAACCTATAGCAGGTACAAGGCCTCATACACCTGGGGGTGTTTCACAAAGATCCTAAGTTGGACTTAACAATTATGGAAAGCAGTTAGCATCATTGAAAATATTTTGTAAAACTTATTTTAAAAGGCATAAAATGTTGATTCATATTTTCTATTATTATGAAAGATTTCATGTTCTTGATGTGGAATTTATGAAGTCTAAAATACCTTAATTTTTGCTGTTAAATATATTTTAATATAAGGCTACAAATGACTCTCCATAAATTTTAAGTCCAACTTAGATTTAAGTTTCATTTAGAATCTTTGTGAAACACCCCCCTGGTTTTAGAATGAAAGGACTGTCCCCTATTTGGCACTGAGGGTGTGTAATTTTCTGACAGTCCAGGCAGTAGATTATGTATTTACATGCTTCTGCCTCTGTAAAAGACGGTTTCAATATGACTACAGCAGGAAATTTTCTTGGTCGCAAGGAGGTTTGTTATAATGGGATTCCATTATATAAAATGTTAATGTTCCTGATGCCCAGACCTTTACAAAGAACATAATTCAACAGCTTACAGCACATAGTCAAACATGCAAACATGTATTGTAGTATTATAATTGTACATACTAACTGTACATGTACACAATGTAAAAGCAGCATTTTCACTTTCCAAATTGAATACATGGGTCCATGCATTGGTTTGTCAGATTGGCATTGGGTCTGATTAGGTTTAGTCCCAATCGGCCCAAATGGAACGGTCCAATAAAGTTTAGTCTGCATAAGTTAAAGTAGAAAGAGTCCACGTAACTTTTAGTCCATACAAGCCCCAGCAGAACTGGTCCAATTCACTTCAGTCTACATCAGTACAGTAGAAGGTTCCAATTAAGGTTAGTCCTGCATCCGCTCCAGTACAATGGGGCCAATTAGTTTAGTCCATATCAATTCCAAGTAGAAAAGACGCAATTAAGTTTTCTCCACATCAGGGGGGGGCGTTTCACAAAACTTGACAAATGACAGTTTTTGTTATAATCTACTGAAACCCTTTCTCCTGATTGGTTATCAGCAGATTTGTCACTGATTTTTGTCGTTTGTCATTGAAAAAATGCTTTGTGAAACGGGTCCCAGTTCACATGGAATGCTCCATCTGATTCTGCACCTCTTCCAGGAGCACGGGTCCAATTTATTTTAGTCTACGTCCGCTCCCGGTAACGAGCTCTTCCACGTATCATCCCACAGACAATGCAGTTTTTGGTCCACGTGATAATTAAACGAGTGACAGCGCTTACAAGTCTTTATGCCACATCGGTAGCTGACGACGTTTCCCGCCGAGTCTCTCCCGCGGCAGTACTTGAGCCCGCACGGGTACCAACCAATACAGACCTCCAGCTGGCACGAGCATGGTAGCTGAACTTCCGGTACCCCACCGCACTGTTTTTCATTGCTGGAGACGGGCAATGCTTGCACAGCGTTCATGAGAGCTGTGTAGGTCAGATTGGATCCTGCAAGTTGGAAAAGAGAGAAGTTGAAGAATAATGTAGCATGAATGATTACTTGTGTAAATTGTTTATGGAGGAAATATTAGATCAATGCAGTCTGTGATCTGACATTTGCTCCAGGCTTTATTTTATCAAAGATAGAGGGTTAGAATTACAGTTGCCATAGGGGTTTTAGGAGAGGTTTAGGGTTTTCAGGTTTAGGGTTTTCGGGTTTAGGGTTTTCAGGGTTAGGTTTAGGGTTAGCTTCAGGGTTTATAGGTATAATGTCGAGACTAGGGTTGGGGTTAGGAATCCTTTCATGGTAATAAAAATGACAGCAGAACAATGTCACCTGAGAATGTGTCAGGAAATTATACATAATACGTTCCACCCTAAATACATGTAAGATGGACCCTCAAGAGACAGTAGAAAAAGTGGTCTATATAGACAGGTGGTTCATAGCTTATGTTAGCTTTTTAATGCCAGTGTAAAGTGGGATACAAAACATTTATTGGAAAACAAAATTGTCTTTGTAGACAGGGGGAGACAAAACAAGGTTTTACAATACCAGCAAATCCAGTGAAAAGCAATTGAATCTCTTATTCGCCATGCCGCGATTTGATTGCATTATAATAATGGGGATGGTAAAATTGTTCAGTTTCACCTAATTTGAGAATATCATTTTTCGAGACCTTGAAAGGGGATGTGATTTTTAACCAATTTAATCCTTTTCATTGCTTAATTACATTACATGGGCATAAATCTACTACATATGTATTTAGTACTCAACAGTTGACAGAATGTTTTAGTTGAAATTTACAATTTACACAGAGCTTCCTCAAAAAGGGGTGCATAATATGATAGAAATACAATCACATATACACATATGTTAATAAATGGTATTGTGGATTGTGAAACATACATGTAAATTATGGTTTAAGAGAATAGTGAAAGACAAAAAGGAAAAAAATATGCAATACGCAAACACTGTACTGACAAACCACCGCATGGACCCATGTATTCAATTTGCAAAGTGAAAATGCTGCTTTTACATCGTGTACATGTAACTTAAATTATACTATAATACATGTTTGCATGTTTAACTTTGTGCAACATACAAATGTTTGTGACAAGAAACATTGCATGTAATTATGTTCTCTTCAAATCCTCATTGCCATCCCCCTTAAACCTCTCTCTCTCTCCACCCCCTCCTTCTCCTATCCCCCCCCCCCCCCTTCTCTCTCTCTCCATCTCTCTCTCTCTCTTTCACTCTCTTTCTGTCTCTCTGTCTCTCTCATTATATCTCCTTTTATCTACTTTCCAACCACAAATCATCATACATGTACTGTAAGCTTAATATTGCTGATATACTTTTTGTGCAATTGTTAAGTGTGGGTTAGAATATGTTAATTCAGGGAATAAATGTTTCATGCAAGTCAGGCTTCAATTATTTTGTCATTTAACATTTAACAAATTGAAAAAGAAAAGTTAAAAACTCATATAATGCACATGTAAAAACACAACTTATTTTTAAATTGTATAAATGATGAAATAAAACGTACATGTAGTTCCATTTCAATTACTAAAATGAGAGAAATAAAAATGTTAGTGAATCATTAATTCAGTTGCTTGCATCACATGTGAACACTTTCGGAAACAATCTTCACCTTCAAAATTAAAAAAATCTGTCTTTCATTATACTGTATGTACATGTAGTATGCACAATCTTTTTCCTTCTGAAATTGTTTTAATAAATCTCCTATTTCACACAAAATTAAAAACCTATTTAAATAATATGTTCGTAACTTTCGTAACTAGCCATTAGTCAATCACAAGGATTTTCTGCAATGAACATTTGTTTATAAAATGCATGTATATTACATGTACATATAAATCCATTCCAAGTACCGGTACATTCAGCTGCTGTTCTTAGGCGATGCAAAAAATACAATATATTCTGTATGCAAATAGCGACCATATAACCTCAAAAAAACCTGTACAATTAGCATACAGAAATTTATACTGTATATTGCTTCTGCGTTTAAGTACCCCGGCACAAAGATAAAAAAGCAAAGTTTCATGCAATTTTTAGAGCTGCTGTATATTGATTTATATGATATTACACATTCAATAAGGTACAAAGAAAGCATCATTTTTACTCAATAATGTATTTTCTGCATTGGATCTGTACACGCAGGTGTACACTGTATGTTGTTTCAATTTTAGATTGCTTTTTTCCTGGTCTTACCAATTTTCTTTCCTTTTTTTTGTTCTTGTTAAATCTTTCTCCTTTTCTCTCTCCTACTCTCTCTGTCTACCAAGCAAGTCCTCATTGCCTCTTTAGTTTATCTCTGGTAGAGTATCTGTTCCACATCTGTTTTTTCCTTGTTGTTTTTGTTCCCCCCCCCCCCACTCTCTCTCTCTCTCTCTCTCTCTCACCCTTCCTTCCTCATCATTTCCCCACTCCCTCCTCTCTCTCCTTCTCTATTGACTTACTATCCCTCTCTCTTTCCCTCTCTCTCTCTCTCTCCATCTATAAAGCATCTTTGTTAAGAATCAAGTGAAAAAATAAGTACCAATGAATCAAAATCAAAAGAGGATGCCATGAAAACATAAAACATGACTGTGAAACAGGCCAATTTCCAAGTGAATTAAAAAGATACAAAACAAACAATTGATAAATATTGCAAAGCTTTTAAAATGGACAATGACTTGCTGCAAATACGTATTTTTGTATTTTGTCCATTCTTTTTTTTTTAAAACAAATTTTGAAAGAATTGAGGAAGAGAAATACCCTTGATAGTATGAGCCCATTTAGGGTAGAGAAGAGAAGCCCTGTTGCCTGTTGGGGGGAGGAAACGAGTTAATAAACCATTGACGGCACCGTAAAGCCTCGCTCACACACGATATTGTGAAAAACGACCACAAAATAGAAACCATGGGGCAAAATATCGTCACCCCTGTAACATAAAGCTTAGCACTTGATCATTACAATCAATCAATCATATGATCATTTGATATTATCTTGTGATAAAACGCAGAATAGCAATTAATTGCTAACTTATCTTTGTGTTAATACAAGGCCCCATATATCTGTTATCTTATGATGCACATTTGGGGCGTTTGTTGTGAAAGGTCACATTTAAAAAAAAATCATGCCCAAATGCTGGCCATAATATGGTTTTATTTGCTGCGGTTTCTTGAGGTGGTTGACCACATCGTGTATGAACGAAGCTTAGGGAAACATATAAAAATAACAATAAACCGGTCTTTTCATCAAAAAAACATACTGTACATGTGGGCATGTACAACAAAACAATCTATAAAACTGTAGAATCTGTAAATTCTTCTGGATAGGGTACATGTACTGTATTCTTACATAAATCATAAATATCAACAACAAAAGTGTTCAATATAACATGTAAAATGACATGTAGACTACATGATTAAATATCCACTTTAAAAAAAGTACATCAAGATTTCTCTTCTAAATCTCTAGTTCTCTACTGAATAAAAGCGACTTTGCACACTAAATGATGATCAAAGCTTCTGTATCTACATGTTAATGTACGTTTTTATTAATGAAAGTGCCAATGCATTTAGGGTGATTTATATTCCTTTTAAATATAATATTTATATCCTTTGAGTTGCATTACTGTTACAAAATAGCTACATGTGATGCGTATGGAGGCAGTCTAACACTAATTTTATCTTATAATTTCACTGCATCATTCTTTGATTAGAGGTCAATTTTTATTTTAAAGGTATTACAAAGTTTTGGTATGGGGTCATGAATTCGGTTCACATTAAAATATTGAAAGCATATGCGTTCCTACAATATTCATTGATCGTTGTCGCGGTTGAAATCGAGTCTGAAGTTATGAAATTATAAATAATAAACTCTTTATGTTGTATAGCTCCCTCTCAAGGTCAAGATATTAATTTAGCTACGAAACAATGTTTCTTGACTAAAATCGACCGTTTAGCTATTCCCATTTGGAAATTATATATCACAACTACATATTCTGAGATTTTCATGGTCGCAGCTACCATTGTATACGGCCATAGGCGCTATTTGAAATTTATCAAAATTTACCGGGAGCACCGGTAAATTCTCATATTCATTTTTTTCTCGAAAACAGAAGTGTTTTAGGGGCTAATTTTTTTAGTGCTTATAATACATCCACAGGGGAATCCAAATATATGAAAATTTTAAAGATTCACTACCCACCCAATTTTCAAAATTTCCCAAAACTTTGTATTACCTTTAAGCACACCATGTTGATAAGTTAAAGAAACCTAACCATGGAAAGGAATTAGAGGCCTAAAGAATGAGGATAAATACCTTTAGACCACGCTTTAATGTCAGACGTTCTAGTGTATACTCTCTCCTTTGCTTCAATACATGTGTTGTAGATATGCGGGCTGATCCTAGCTGAGCGTTCAAGGTTGATTGACATGTCAAAGGTCATACTTTCCCTGCCCTTATCCTCTTCCGGGTTGCGGATGGTACCAGGGTTTTTCTGCGAGGGGGTGGAAGAAGGAGAGGAGAGGATAACAAAATTGAATAAAAAAATACATTTTTTGAAAAAGCAGAATAGCATATACATGTATGTAGTATTTGTAACAATATCAGAATTCTTTAAAGTTTTTACCTTCTGACTGTAGCATAGGACATAAAGATTGCCTATGGGGATTTTTCATTTTCTCACTGCTGAGAGAGAAAAGCTGCGTTTGTTGATTGTGGGATGCAGGTGTAGACAGAAGAGGGCAGCATATTATGCGATGTCACTGTGAACATATTGGTTTTGGAGTATGAGGTAATATATCAAGCCAACCTCATAAATGTGAGGACATGAGTTGGTCTAGCGACACTTTCACTTGGTCAGCTCTCTGTCTTCGCCTAGTACAAACTGACTCAGCGGACCCCAGTTCGAGACCAAGTCACAGATGGTGACGTTAAATGTCGGTCCCCAGACGTAAATAATCTGATCAATACACGTCTGTAAAAACCAAATTACACACACAGACACATTGAAAAGGTGCGATGGCCCACCATTGTTTTTACCATACCTGTCTCAATTTGGACATTGCATCCGATGAGATGAACTCTGCTTTGCTGAATTTGGTGACGAAGCACATGATGTGGTACTGACTCTCCAATCTCTCCTCCTCCCCAAGAACGATGGTTTTAAAGATGCGTACCTCCTAAAGCAGAACAGAAGACAGATGAAAAACAAAAAGGCAGCACGGTTCTACTTCTAGACTCAATTTTATGGAGTCTGGAATTAACTTTTTAGAATGTTTACATGTATACAGTCTCCAGTACATTAACTCCAGGGAGCCCCGCCACCACCAGCCCCAGATCTCCTATACCAGGAAAGGATTCAAACAGCGGTATTTTTATTGGTCCTTTTTTTTTTTAATCTAAAAAGTAGACTAGGGGTCTAGGCCTAGTCTAGTAATTAAAATTTAGACTTAGATTAGGTCTACCATGTTTTTCGACTCCTCTGCTAAATTATTAACGCATCCGGTCAATCACTTGAAATTATAATTTAAAGATGCCTTTGAATTTGATGGGAAAAATGGGGATTAATTCCTTGTCCTAAACCGATGCATCCATGGCCATGCCTGTTGTAAATCGTCGATTCAACATTGTCATTGAAGAGAAAGTACATGTACGTACTATAGTCTAGACTAGACTTGGATCTATTCATTATTCATATATGCTGCGCCGCTACCACGCATGCATACTTTTTCTTCACTATGTTGAATCGTAGAATACCCGACACAGAACTGAGCCAGATCAGACAAACTTACCAAGCAAGAGGAAGACACCCAACTACGAGAAGGAAGAAAATGAAATTGAACTGGAAGCCCGACTGCTGAGAACACAGCATTCTTCCAGAATCTCGGGTAAAGTAAAGGTAAGATATACAACATGGATAAATTAATAGGACAACCGGCCTTGTCCTTGACCTTGGTTTTTTTTCCTATTGAAGGCGAAGCGAAGACATCTTCACATAATAATTTATGATCATTTTAAGTGGTTGACCGGATACATTAACAATTTAGCATTGACCACTATGTGCTGCTGGTGTGCATACAATGCTAGAGCACTTAGGTCTACTTACTTTTATTCATAAGATAATAGGCCTAACTACATTTTAAGTCAGAATTTTGTAAGTTACATGTAGTCTACGTACCGACTTGAAGTCAATGACCATTTTCACAAGTGTGCCATCCAGCTTTTGGAACTGCAGATAAATAACATCGCGTTTGACATCGGCGTTTATACTTTCTTGAACAAGGTCACCACCGTCGTTTTTTACGTTAATCACCAGTTGAGATGTAACTATATGACTTAAAATACAAAATAAAACTAAAAGTCCCCTAAGAGACTGGGTTAAACTGCGACAATTCGGCGACATTTTTAAGGTCTTCGTTTCCTCCTACACTTCCAGAATGTATTCATTTTGTTATGATGGCAATCCGCGCGCGCGCTATTGAAAAACAGTGTTATTCTATTAGGTGATATCCTCGTGATTTATCGCCAGGACCTCCGGGCGAGAGAACGCTCTGAGCTCCGTTGCCCAGACCAAGCACCGGCTAATAATTACGACGCACGTACAAGAGGAATAATCCACTTTTAAAAAGGTAAATGTTTAAACAATATGAGATTAAAATGCTTACTTTTAAGATCAATTTCAATATAAGTATGAAATTATCTAATTCTGTGTACTTTGATTTAATTGTGATTCATTTTCCCTTTGGATAAAATCATGATTAATGAAATTTGTATCATATTTAATACGTATATTTTACCCATCCCAACCGTACTTAATGAACTCGACCTTTCAATAGGCCTCTTTCAAGACGATCAGAAATAAGGTGCACTGTCCTCCATCGAGCTAAGGCCAAAATCGGCGACGTGTACCATTTTTCTCAGCCATCCAGCGTTTATTTCTCAAGAAATCATACCACTAAATATCAAAGATGGCATCTGAGGATAACACTTCTGAACTTGCCTGCGTATACAGCGCACTTATCCTTCAAGATGACGAGGTCCCCATCACGGTGAGAACCACATAGGCTGCATCATTGCAGGTGCCCATGTATAGCGATTTGTGTGATTTGTAGATATGATAAATGACATTCAATGAGTCATGTGGTTTTTAAACAGTGCAAGAATTATCTGTCTCTACCATAATTTGTCTTAGTGTGTACGAAAGTCCAGTGCTGCTGAGTTGTCAGTCTTACTTGGTGTGTCTGATTATGATGAGAAATGAACCGGTGAATGAATGACGTGTGAATTGTGATCGCTGTTGTATTTTCACACATTGGACGCCTAAAAATGTGATTCTGTTGCTTCTGCTCAACAGAATGCGAGGTAAGGGCACTGGTCCCAGAATAAGGACTGTTCGCATAAACGAGGATATTCACAAACGCGGACATACCACGTCCTAGAAAAAAGGAATCCGCATGTTGGCAACGTGAAAAACAGATTTCGTGATGATGCTTCATGATGCATTTCTCATTGACAGAGACTTTCACATTATGAACGATAAATCCTCGGGAAGACGGACAACCCGTAAAAGTAGACAGTGAACAGGGTAGTTTATTAATATTATGTGGAATCCGTTTTTTGCATTGCCAGCGCGCACCCTTGACCCTACACCGGCAGAGCGCAGTAGAAAAGAGACATCCGCAAAAATTCATGTTTTTTAGGACGCGATTTGTCCGCGTTTATGAAGATATCCTCGGACCTACGCCCCTACTGACTGTGATGTGTCTCTTTTCTGCATTCATCTGGGTCTTTCCTTTGCTGAACAGAATACATTTCTTTTAAGTACCTGGTGTGAAAGTGTGGAGGCACAAAAGTGCATTAGTGCCACAGTGTGAACAGGTGAAGGTGAAAGGCTTGAAATTACCTGTTAAAGACAGATAACTTGAATTTTACTCCATCCCTCTCTTTCTCTTTCTCCTCTTTCTCTCTCCTCCTCTTTCTCTCTTCTCTCCTCCTCTTTCTCTCTTCTCTCCTCTTTCTCTCTCTTCCTCTCCTCTTCTCCTCTCTCCTCTTCCTCTCTTCTCTCTCCTCTCTCTCTTCCTCTCTTCTCTCTCCTCTTCCTCTCTCTTCTCTCATCTTCCTCTCTCTTCCTCTCTCTATCTCTCTCCTCTCTATCTATCTCTCTCTCTCCTCTCTCTCCTCTCTTCCTCTCTCTTTCTCTCTCTCTCTTCCTCTCTCTTTCTCTCTCTCTCTTCCTCTCTCTTTCTCTCTCTCCTCTACCTCTTCTGCCTCTCCTCTACCTCTTCTGCCTCTCCTCATCTCTTGACCTCCACCCCCCCCCCTTTCTCCCCTTCAGGGAAAAAAATACATGGGGGCTCGGGGCGAATTAGCCCCCGAAATGCCAAAAAGAGCCCCCAAAATTTCAATGCAAAACAAATTGCAGAGTGTTATTTTCATGCAAGCAAGCTTGAAAAGTAGTCCCCAAAAATTGTTAAATAATTTTTGTTCTTGCTCCCCTTCCTCCATACAGGCTGATAAGCTGCAGACCCTGATCAAGGCAGCCGGTGTGACCGTGGAGCCCTACTGGCCCGGTCTCTTCGCCAAGGCCCTGGGAAGCATTGACGTGTCTTCCCTCATCTCCAACGTTGGAGCTGGAGGTGGTGGTGCAGCCGCCGCCCCTGCTGGTGGTGATGCCGGTGGTGAAGCTGCTGCCGAAGGTAAACCAAGAAGCCCCATGGATGGGGGGGGGGGGGGAGTTATTTGGAGTCTAAAGGGGAATTGGATGTGGCAAACTCTAACAGAGTCAAGTTAAATCAGATCTGGTAAAATTTAAGAGGTCAAGCAAGAATAGATATTGGAAAGGTGGGATCTTGGGGGCTAAGACGATTACGATCTGGCAAAGTTCAAGATGTTAATAATTTGTTGATATGGAAGGGGGGATTAAAAAAGAGGGTAAAGGAGTTGGCTTACTCCAAGAGGTCACAAATAGGTCAACATTTATACTGTGACATATGACACAAAGGCACAAACATATAATTCCTCTTACAATAAATAATACAAAATAAATGATTCATGAGACGGGCGGCTGATTAAAGGGAAATGTTTCCATGTGCAGTAGGTCATTAATAGCCGACTTCAGACTCGGGTGGAAATACCATCAATGGGTGTACAAGGTACAAGTCTCGCACAAAGCAAACCCTTAGTCCCATCAAGAATTACCCTCCCCGCTTTATCATTGTGGAGGTTTGTAAAACAAAAACTTGAGTTCTTGAAACGGGCAAGCATTCAAATTTTAGCTCAGCAGATAATCTGCTTATCTCTAGATGTGAAGCAAGAGCACGCATCTGATTTTAGCCTCAGCTAACATTGTTGTCTTGATTTTGTTTTTTCCCCATTACAGAGAAGAAGGAGGAAGTGAAGGACGAATCCGAGGAATCCGATGATGACATGGGCTTTGGTAAGTTCATGTTCATATTCAATGCATCCATGATAACATGGATCAGGCTGCCCTACCAATGTGTCCTTAATGACATCTTTTATCCATTCAAAGATCACTTTTTTATGCCTCCGTTACGAAGTATCCGGAGGCATTATGTTTTCGGGTTGTCCGTCCGTCCGTCCGTACGTCCGTACGTCCCGTTCTCGTGATCGCGTTATCTGAAGAACCAGTTGATGGATTCCTGCCAAACTTTGGTCATGTATGTATCTTGCAGAGCCAATGAACTGATTAGATTTTGGGGTCACGAGGTCAAAGGTCACAGGGCTCTTTATGTATGCAAAATAGCTCGTGATCGCGTTATCTCAAGAACCGATTGATGGATTCCTGCCAAACTTTGGTCATGTATGTATCTTGCAGAGCCGATGAACTGATTAGATTTTGGGGTCACGAGGTCAAAGGTCACAGGGCTCATTATGTATGCAAAAACAGCTCGTGATCGCGTTATCTCAAGAACCGATTGATGGATTCCTGCCAAACTTTGGTCATGTATGTATCTTGCAGAGCCGATGAACTGATTAGATTTTGGGGTCACGAGGTCAAAGGTCACAGGGCTCATTATGTATGCAAAAACAGCTCGTGATCGCGTTATCTCAAGAACCGATTGATGGATTCCTGCCAAACTTTGGTCATGTATGTATCTTGCAGAGCCGATGAACTGATTAGATTTTGGGGTCACGAGGTCAAAGGTCACAGGGCTCATTATGTATGCAAAAACAGCTCGTGATCGCGTTATCTCAAGAACCGATTGATGGATTCCTGCCAAACTTTGGTCATGTATGTATCTTGCAGAGCCAATGAACTGATTAGATTTTGGGGTCAAGAGTTCAAAGGTCGAAGGTCACAGGGCTCATTATGTATGCAAAAACAGCTCGTGATCGCGTTTTTTGAAGAACCGATTGTTGGATTCCTGCCAAATTTAGATCATGTATGTATCGTGCAGAGCCAATGAACTGAGTAGATTCTTGGGTCATGAGGTCAAAGGTCAAAGGTCATGGGCTCATGTATGCAAAAATAGCTTGTGAACGCATTCTCATTAGAACCGACAGATGGATTACTATTTAACTTAGGACATCTTGCAGAGCCAATGAACTGAGTAGATTTTAGGGTCATGAGGTCAAAGATCAAAGGGTCATATATGTATATGAGAAATTGCTTGTAATCACGATATTCTGAGAACCTGTTAATGGATTACAATTGAACTTGAATTTGAAAAATTTCTTCTGTTTTGGTTTGTAAAATTGCTCTTTGACGGAGGCATCATTTTCGACTGCGCGCAGTCGAAGTTCCATCTAGTTTATGACTAGATGCAGGGCCCCATACTAATGCTCTTGGCCAGTTTACACATGGTTAATGTGCTAAAATTATATTGTGACTAGCTGGACCCGCGGAAATCCGCGGGATTCTAGAGGGGGGCGGGGGGTGTAAATAGATATATAGAGACTGTCTAAATTAAAACCACCAAGAACTTTATTTGCCATTCAGGCCATTAAAAAATATACATGTTTAGCGTCCCCGCCCGCTTCCTTTTTGGGGGCCGCCTCCTTTTTTTTTTTTGAAATTTTTTGAATTGTTTTTTTTTTGATTTTTTTTTTTTTTTTTGAAAGAAAAAAAACATGAAAAGCACTGCTAAAATGTATTTCTGATTTAAAAAAAAAAAAAAAAAAAATCTCGGCCGCCATCTTGAAAAATAGCCTGAATGTCAGGGAAAATGTACGGAGCGGCCATTTTGAAAAAAAAAAGAAAAAAAAAGGGCCTCCTCCCATTTTTCTAAAAAAACAGGATGCTATAAGCATGTTTTTTTTTTAATTTGGCCTTATATTAAATTTAAAAAAAAAATCCAACTGTACCGGTAGTTATTCTTTAAGCCACTGGAACTGCGTAGAGTTCTGTAGAGTGGCGTACCGACTACGCAGAAATTAGGCTGCGTATTAATGGGAAAAAAGTCCCTGCGTAGGTTATGCGTAGGCTGGCGTACGGGTTTGCTTATGGTTGCTTACTGTGTTGAAAGCTTTTACTGCTTTGTCGATCTGGCGTAGGGTAGCGTAGTGTTGCGTAAAAAGACGTACTTTCTGTGTCAAGTTTCTATGCCTAAAGTACGCGAAAAAAATTAAACATGTTGAATTGTTTTTGTTCATCTTGCGTACCCCTTTCCGTCCCTCAGCATATAGTAACGTAGGCCAGCGTAGGTGGTACGCAACACTACGCAACTCTACGTATTGACCCACGCCAATTAGTGACCCGCAGGTGTCACAAATCAAGTATTAAAAAAATGCTCATCTGACCCTAATTAAACGCCTAAAACCCCCAAGCTTTCGGGGGTTTATGGCCCCTTGAAACCCGTGGACCCCACGCCTATATTATATATACACTCAACTCGCTGCGATCTGATCTCTCCCCCCCCCCCACCACTTTGAAGAACGTAACCCCCTGAGCTTTTGGGGGTTTATGACCCCTTGAAACCCATGGACCCCACGCCTATATTATATATACACTCAACTCAGGACCCGCGGAAATCCGCGGGATTCTAGAGGGAGGCGCAGGCAAAAATTTTTTTTTTTCATTTCTGGGGCTCCATTTCAAATTTTCGGAAAATTTTCGGGGGCTACTTTTTCAACTTTCGGGGGCTCTTTTTTCTGGGGCTACTTTTTCATTAATTCATAAAAGGATAGGCCTACACTTTGTTGAGATTTGTTTAGTAGGCTAAGGTTTGAGGCTTCCTACATCCTAATTCATAATTGCCTATTTAAAAAAAAAAAAAACATTTTTCTAGTTCAATAACTAAGTTTTCATGCATTGATTTGATGCAAGAACTGTAACATAATAATAGACCCTAACTGTGTTAGATTGTGATTATTTCTGACCATTTATTTCGATAATCATTTTTCAAAGTAAAATTTTCATAAGAAAATCAGACAGTCGTTTAAAAACGTAGACATTAGTAATACTTTTACTAATTCTAAGCTCAGGTTTCGTAAATCTATTCACGAAACTATATTGAAATCGCGGCAATAATGATGCAAAGTGTCAAATCTCTTCGACTCGAGCTCAGCTTCAGCACACACACTTCAGCGTAACTCCAGCAAGCTCGAACACCGGCGCCGCAGGCGTCGGACGCCTGCGGTGCGCGGTGCCTGTGTTGGAGCTTCCCGAGCAGCGCAGCTGCTCTGTGTGTTGAATGAAAGCAGCTTGCGACGGAACTGTCAGTCCATTGGTTTTCTTGTGAAAACTTTCCTTTAGAAAATGATAATCAAAATTGAGTATACATGGCCGTAATAATCACAAAATAAGCTTTGATTTCATACCTCCATTCACGAAAACTGTATAAAAATCGCGGCAATCATGATGGAAATAGGTCTCTAAGTTTGGACGTCGACGGGAATTAGCCCAGTGTATCTCGCTTGTGCAGGTACCGCTTGTGCAGTGCAGCTAGTACAAAGCACATCCTATAGAAAGATACCTAACACGGGGTAAGTCGTACCCATTCAGCGTGCATTTAATACGCAACTTAATGTGAGTGGATAGTCATCGGTCGTGTGTCTACGGATGTTATGTTGAATATCCATGAGGTATCTCTGTCGTCACGCATATCATGCATTATGCATGTCGCGTCTGTTTTCGCCCTGGACGTCGACACGGAGGAGGACCTCGGCCGGAGTATAGCCAATTCCACAGAGTAGACTCTCCCGCGGACGACGGCACCGGGCACGGGTACCCCGAGGGGAGGGTTCAGGAGGAGATAGCTGCACCAACTTGGGTCGGCGATCTCATTAAAAAACAATAGAATACAAAGGCCGGCGGAGACGTCGCGCCCCCCGCGGAGCCTTAGCGTATTACTATTATAGATACAGTGAAATTCATTAAACAAGGTCTTTGGGACCATAGAAATTACCTTGTTATATCAGGGTTAAAAAAAAATATTTAAAAAATAAAGAGCTGGGACCAGCAAAATCAACTCTAGGTTACACAACGCCATTTGTCCATTTTGCTACCATGGTTTACAGCATCCTGTGAACAGATCTTTAGAAACACATACTGCCCATTATTTACGGTTGAATTGAATGCTTAACATTTTCCATTTCTTCCTATTTCCCTTCTCACAGGTCTGTTCGATTAGAAACCTTGGACACACCCCTCTGCTTCATGACATCCATCTCTGCCTGTCCCAGCATGGACTCCAACATGGATGCATCAACATCATCATCATCCATCACATTGAGAAGAATGATATGCAGGTGCATGAGGGGGTTTGCCCCTCATAGCATCTAAAACCCAAACATCAATGGACTATTTATCAGACTCAATAAATGGCCTTGTTGGAACAGGCAGTCTTTTGATTTTTTGTGGCAAAAACGCAACCTTTTGTATCGCCCGAGTGTTTTATTTAGCGTCCTAATGTGCTATGTGTGAGTTGTTATCATGTGTCTGACAAAAAGATGCAAACTCATTGGTTCTATTAATAATAGTATTATCTAATGTTGAAGAAAATGCAGCTGTAAAAAAAAAATTAGAATGAATAAGCGAGTTCGTAAATAGCTCTGGAACGCATGACCCCAAAATATCCACAGATCTTTGACACGATGGATACTTCCCACATGTGCATTTTAGAATAATCACTGCCGAAGTGATGGAGGTGCTTCATGAATACCTTTAATTTGCCTCTTGAGAAGAAATAATTCCACCTGTGTATCAGATAAATGTACTGTTAGTGCATAAATGAATACTGATAACATAACTTTCATGAGCACGATCCGAGTACCATATTCGTCTCGATGGTTTTACAATTTGGGTACGAATGACCTTTATCTGCCCATGCGCAAATCCTAATTACAAACTCGCTTATTCTCTTATACTTTCCTATCTGTCTGCATTTTCTTTTTAGACTTCCCCGGTACATCTTTGTGTGGGCTTATTGGTTTGCATTCTTCTGCTGGGCACATGATAAGTTGAGTATAAGAGCTGCTCTAGTGAGTGAGAAAGTGATTGAAAGTGCAGTGAATGTATACTGGTACGGATGAAAGCAGAAAAAGTTGACCTTAAAGTACAGATTAAAAGGGGGAAACCTACTTTGAAAACAAATTTGATAAATGCATTTGTTCACTAAGTATGAATATGAGAGCTCTATCTGAGTTTCCACAGTACCATCTCCCTTCCCCATTGTTGTGCATTTATGAAATTCATGCTCATGGGTAGAAACTGATCTGTCTCTTCTCATCTCTCCTCTTTTCCCCTCTTCTCATCTCGGTCATCTTCTTTCCACTCTTCTCTCTTTTCTCGTCTTCATCCTCTCTTCTCTCCTTTTTTTTCTTTCCTCTCCTCTCTTCTCTATTTCCCTTCTCTTCTCTTGTCTTCTTTCCTCTCCTCTCTCATCTTCTCCTTTTCCCCTGTCTTTTCTCTCTCCTCTCGTCTTCTTTCCTCTTTTCACCTCATCCTCTTCTCCTTTTCCCCCGTCTTTCCTCTCCTCTCTTCTCTATTTCCCTTCTCTCCTCTCCTTTCCTCTCTCATAGTCTCATCTTCTCTCTCTCTCTTCTCCTTTTCCCCTGTCTTTTCTCTCTCTCCTCTTCTCACCTCTCATCCTACACTGTCCTCTCTTTTCTTGCTCTTCTCTTTGCACTTCATCCACACTATCTTACAAATAAAATTCTAGATACTGTATGCATCGATCAATTGTTAGTATTTTGAATTTACCTATCTCTCTCCTTTCTCTCATTACATACTGTTACATCCACCTCTCCTCTTTTGTCTCTCCATCTCCCTCTCCCTTTGACAACACCTTTGAGACCTAAAAAGATATTACCACAAGAACTTTTTGTTCAAGAAAAATGTTTATATTTTTAATGTCATTTTAGTAAGTTTTAATCTTGAATACACCTTTTACATACATGTATATAACATGATCAATATAAAAATTGTAACATATAGTATACCATGCAAGGTAACCCATGTTGTAGTATGAAAGTATAAGCTTAAAAGAATGTTGAAAAGAACAACAGCAAGAGTTATGAATGATACACTAAGTGGTATTGCAAAAGAACTAGTCAAGTATTCCTGACAGAACTTTTGTGATACTATTATAATATGGACACTCATTCTATGATACATTATAATTTTTACTTTCTCTATGGAGAAAAACAAATGGATCAAGATTTCAGAATGGTTGATAAAGAAACTCGGGAGAAAAAAAATTGAGATTAACATAAATATGCAAATTATTTAAAAATATTATATTTTATACTTTATTCTAAACCACTTCAAAATCCTACAAGAAGGATGCTTTGTAAATAGCACCAAAAAAAAAAGGTTTTGAATTTGTCTTGCAATTTGCTAGCAATAATTTCACAATTACTTATCCATGAAAGACTTCCCATTACAATAACAGTTACAAGTTTCTGCAGGGTCATTTGTTACAGAAAATGTCATTAATTACATTGCAATTTAATTGAGGTAATGAACTGTGTGGGGTAAACAAAAAAAGATGAAACCTGTCAATACATTTCCCATACCAAAGGGGAGAAAATATTGGATATATTCCATTAAAAAGAAGGCCAACATTTATTCTAGCTTGTGTAATGTAATGAAAGATATTGAATATTATTAAAGGATCCCATTACATATAGAAAGCCCGGTGCAATCTTGCTGAAAATACATGCACTCATAACATTTTCTCTTCTAATAGCAAAATATTCAATTTCATCTGTGTAGAACCAGAAGGGCTTTAACTGTGTGTTAATGTATACACCCATCTGGCTCTCTACAGAATGATAATGGTACAAATTTGTATCAAATTTGAAAACAGTTTAATTGTTATAATACTGAACTTGATACATTCAAGTTGAGAATTCTTGTCAATATCCATAACTACATTTAAAGATACCATAGAAAGTTTAGATTATAACACATAAAACAACACACGTAGCAGAAAGCATATGAATTCTAACCATAATGTTGAATGAAAGAAATAAAAACATGATGGCCTAGACCGTAATATGCTACTCGTTTATTTAAAGGGAAATGCAACCTTGATAAAAAAAACTGCTGTACGAGAAATCAGAAAAATACTGGTGATAGTTTTAATGAAAGCAAATTAAACCATTTGAAAGTTATGAATTCTTTAAATTTGCAATCACTACAGGTATAGACTCTTCAAATTGACTGAATAGTTAATGTCTCTGTGATGTAGTGGCAGACAACTTTCCCATCATTCCACAAAAAAAAACACACCCCAAAAATGTTGTTGTGGAATTGTTTTACATTTAAATTTTGAGCTTTAGAGGACCTGTAATAACATACTCTCCATAATTATATTTGAAGTAGTGACCCAAAGGTGAAGGCACTTGAGGGGAAAAACGGGGAGTTATCTGTCGCTTTGTCACAATCGACTGACAAAGTTGTTTCTAATAATTTAAAACCTTTTCCCTTCTGTTTATCTAATTTTTTTGCATTCAGTGTTGAACTTGATTTTAGACCGAGCTAACATCAGGGGGGGGGTGTTTCACAAAGATCCTAAGTTGGACTTAACAATTATGGAAAGCCATTAGGATCTTTGAATTTTTTTGGTAAAAGGTATTTTAAAAGGTATTAAAGGTTGATTCAAATCATTCTAATTTTTCTTTTTTCAAGGAGATGTGTTGTTCTTGTGGAATTTATGAAAAGTCTAAAATAATTAATATTTTGCTTTTGAATATATTTTATTTTAAGGCTACAAATGGCTCTCCATAATGTTTATGTCCAACTTAGCGCTACGTTCTACTTAGGATCTTTGTGAAACATCCCCAGGTTTAAATTTGAGTAGATACCCGCACATGAAACATCAAATCCATGTTGCTGCATAAATATCTTCTTTTTTTTTTCCTTCTATAAGTATAATTATACTATGTAAATTCTAATCCTAATAAACACGTTAATATTTCTTCAGAAAGTGACAAATAAGAGTTGACATGAGCAGTATAGTGCAAAATTGAAAAGAAAAATAATTGAAAATAAAATAAAGGTGGAAAACATAATTTGGCAAGTTAGAAAGCAATCAAAATGTTATAAATACAATTATAATTGTCTATTCATTATATAAGAATTTCAATATATACAAAAAAGAATTATTACTAGAAATGGAAGGAAGCAAAAGAAAATATATTTTCATAACACATCAAACTTCTCTTTCCTCTTAAAGTATTTCAAGAAAGTATGTATAGACTAATGTATTTTCACTGAATTGTCCATATGGTAGTTCTATTTTATCAGTGGTTTACCAACAGGTAACATGACCCTCCCTCTCTCCCCAAGAGAATGGTGAAACAACAAAAACAGAGAAAGAAGGAGGGAAGGAAACATAAAATGATACGATGATGTTCAGTACGAAGAGAGTATAGCCACTAGCTGACAAAGAGCATCAAGTTTTACATTCCACATTGAGACATCAAAGATATCCTACAGAAAAAGTTATCTGGGTTACTGTTTCAGGGGAGGGGGAAGAGGGAGAGGGGGAAGAGGGAGGGGGGGGGGGGTGATCACGGCATCATCTTCTCAAAATGGATAATGACGGACGCTCTTCAAGATTGCAAACCCGCTTCAAAGGCCAGGAACACGACACTCACTGGAGGGGACATGCAATATTAGACGGACAAGAATTTCTCTGATTGTCTTTGATTTACCTCAAACAAATGGAAATAAAATCTTTATGAACAATACTTCTCTAAACTGTTGCTGTCTCAAAGTGTGATAGTATGTATTCTGTTTATTCAGAAATATCTTATTTTCATGTATTGCTTGTCAGGTGTGAACAGATATGGTAGTGAAATAGCTATACTTATAGACACTGGGCAGGGCCCTGGTTTGGGCCCGTCGATTAGGCAAAAGGGGTGTTAAGAAATGGTACCATAAAAAACAAAGGATGAAGTCAAACTACGTCATGTATTGAAAAATGTAATTATTTGTCCTTACATTAAAACAAAATATTACTATTTCTTCTTTTCAGTGGTTTACAGCATCATCTCTGAACGAGCCTGATTATGCAACCTGAATAGGATGCTAATTCACACGATACAAGAAAACTTACGGACAAAAGTAAATTATGCATGATGTATTGAAGTCCCACCATCTCGATGCTAACAAGAAAACTGAAAGATATCTTGAGTAGTACATGTAGTACTTCTAGAACACATTACAAAACAAACATATCAGTATAAACAAAACAAAACTAATTTAGTACCGAAATTCAAATACATATTTCATCAGATTTGGGCCAGAAGCTAGGGTGCTAACTCATAGCTTAACACAGAGTTAATGCCCATCTGGCTCCAAACCATTGATTCCATGCCGTGATTAAATGTGACATGAACAATGAAAGATGTAAAGGAAATGAAAACATAATTTCTGAAAGGAGTCTTGAAAGTCATTGCTTTAAGCGTGAAAGAAACTTGAAAATTGAGCAACATGACGGTCACAAGATTTCTTGAAAAGTATTGAAACAAAATGAACTAACATTTTCTGAGATGAAAGACAGCTACTTAAGAGTTGTATGCAACAAAGCTTCTACATGTCTTGCAAAACAATGATTTACCATAAACATAAATGCAATAGATTTGTTAAAATTGAAGTAGCCCTTGCACTGGTTTTTCAACCAGCACGATTTTAAGTACATGGGACACATGATACACATGATTTGCCTATTAAAGACAAGTGTACTCGCTTTCTTATCAACATACATGTACATTTACATGTCCAAGAAAAAAACATGGTTTTTCATTCTGGTTATGACTTTACTCTATGAAACACAAACATGCAAACGGAAGGATTATAGTGATCAGTACATAAATAAAATTAAACAAATATATATACCCTAGACGTACTCAAAGCCTGTTCATATATATACATGAGTATCACAATTAAAATTATGCTCCAGAGAATTCTTGATAAAAATAGAAAATTGTACAAGATATGATATTTCATGAGTAGTTTACACATTCAATGTTTGGTATATACAGAAATAGGTAAATGTACATTTTGTATTAAAAGCCATATCCTCCATTATTGTGATCACAAGGCTAGATTTTTTTTACATTGATATTGTCTGGTTGGACTTTAGAACCAGGAGGATTTAATAGCTACATGTATGCGGCGACGTGATGACTCGGTGGCCCGGGCAGTGGTCTTGTATCGGAGCAGGGGGGTGTTTCACAAAACTTGTCATCAGCGACAAATGACAGTTGTTGTTATAAGCTACTGAAATGCTTGCTTCTGATTGGTTATCAGCAGATTTGTAACTGATATTTGTAATTTGTCATTGAAAAAAGGCTTTGTGAAACAGGTCCCAGGAGTTCACACGCTCAAAACCAAATCAATGCAATAGGTAGTGCCCTTTGGCAAGGCATTAATCCTCATTACCAATTCCCCCAGAGAGGACTAAAAGCCGTCAGTTCCCTGGTAGCCATACAAGCATACATGATGTATACACATGCCTCCTTAGTAGTCGGTAGAACAAACCATCAAACCAAATGATCACTTCATGCCCTTCTCGCTTCAAACAGACAATGGTTTATTTGGTAGACATGACAATACATGATATTTTTTTTCATAGCATCTTGAGCCTCGTTCATACACGATACGGTCAACTGCCTCAAAAATCCAGTGCAACATAATAAAATGACGTAAGCACAGCACTCTTCACCTCTCTGTACCTTGAAACACACACAAAAGCATAGTATGAACACAGCCCTTAGTCCAAAGCAACACTCTTTACTATCACCAGCCAGTCATTAACACTAGCAACTGAAAATAGTTTGTATTGTGCCAGAGAGTTTTTTATGAGGCAGTTTACCACTCAAGTGTAAATGGGGCAATAATGTTCATTCACAGCATTATAGCCTTATTACCTTTGGTAACATCAATCCTGAATAGGTACGACATGATACCATAACAAAGAATCCTGCTCTACAAGTCATCAATCTGATACAGGTGCACAGACCAATTGTAAATGTATGTAACATTATGTAGCACCCGAGTAGCACTCATATTTCTTTAACAAATTCATTTTCTTTGGGTTCAAGAACACTTTCTCATTAGATTTGCTTTTAAACAAGTGACAGTGTACTAGGAGACAAAAGACAACCCCTAACAAAATAGTTACGGGATAAACAATCAGCCCCACAAGATTTGCCGGAGACAACAATTTTGTTAACAATTGAAGAGCACCAAGAGAAGAGTTCATTACACTGAAAGGTGCACATGGAACTTAACTCTGAGTTGACATCAATGAACGCTTTATTTCATGCGAATTCATCACCTCTGTTCCATTTGAAATACATACCAGCATAAAAGCCCTCATCGAACAGAGCAGAAATAATATAGGGCGATCGGTCCCCCTTAACTTTAACACTTGCTAGCAAACGTGTCATGACACTGCTAACACTGATATTTTTTTCTACACAAGTTAATAGCAAATAAGGTTATTATGAATTGGGTTTAGAGTTTAAATGACTGTGAAATATATAACCTCCTATGACAGCACACTTGTACCTTAAACAATACATAACATTACAAGCTTTACACCACAAGAGGATTTTACCAGTTACAGAAAAATATAACGCTTTCACTTCTTTTTCTGTCTCCATGTTGAAATTTAAAGTGAGGCGTTTTTCTGGTATTGAGTAAATTTAGGTGTTCAATTAGAATATATAAAAGACTTGACAAGAAGAACTTCTCTGCACCCCGATTTGCCATTCATTTAAATGTAAGTTGGTTTTTATTTTGCTACAGCTGATTGTTTAGGTTCATCATATAATGTGAGAATAGGGCTGAAGGATGGAAGATTTCTATCCCTACTCAAATGATGCTTTATATCCTTGTCTCTTTCACCGGTAGACTCTCGATCATGTGATTGTTATTTGCGTTTTTTGCTTTCACCGTCACCAGATTCGGCATCACTCTCTCTTCTTTGGAAAGGCGCCTTATCGGGGGCACTGGCTTCGCTTTCTTCCGCGACAAGTCACCTTTATTCGACAAGTCCTCGCCCGTAGCACCGCTCCTATCCACCGGTTTGACCACCTCGTAGCTGTGCTGCTGCTGCTGATGCTGCCATCTTTCGTTTCTCCTCTCCATCCCCTCCTCCTCCTCCTCCTTGCTCTTCCGGTGTCGAGACGACTTCTTCTTCCGTTTGCTCTCCTCCACGGCCTGGTAGGTGTGCTCCCTCCTGACCCAGAGTTCAGGGTGCGGTCTGTGTTCACTGATATGCACCATGCTGTCGTCAACGGGCGACCTGCTGGGGGCCGGGGGGTCTTCGTCAATTGATTGATAATTGTTCTCCGGGATTAAAGAGTCGTTCACATAATTCCTGACGTCACCACCGGGCAGAGGCGCATCATCCACATCGGCGTAAATGTAATTGTTCGCGAGGGTTGAAGCGCCACCTGAAACGTTCCTTGACACACTGGACATGCCTTGGTTTGGGGATCTGTGCGACTGCATCACAGTGATTGTCTTACGACCTTTATCCACCGTCGCGTAGAGGGCGCCGAAGTCGTCATCATCTGCCGCATCACTGTTCGTTCTCTTGTGATTGTTATTATTCACGTGGTGTTGCTCGGGCTTCCCTTGCTTGTTGGACGTCTTGTCCACTTTGGCATAGAGCTGAGCAAAGTCTTTTTCCTCCTCCTTTGCATCCTCGTGATTGCCATTGCTGTTTGAGCTGGCCTCCAGAGGGCGCTTCTTGGTCTGTGTTTTCTCCACGACCGCATACGGCTCGGGGTCGTCATCGTAATTGGAAGCACCTAGGGATACGTTCAAAAGAGATGTGTTAACCTCATCATTTACATGTAGTCACAACGAGCTGGCACACATAAAGTCCCTTATAATTCTACCCTAATGCAGTACTTAATTCTTAATTCTTTATTGAATGTAATAATTACAAAAACATTTGGATCTATAGAGCAATTCTTTCCTAGGGATTCAAAGTACTCAATACACAATTATCAAGGCTTTATAGTATGATTGCAATGTATAGTAGTATTGCCTTGGTGGCCCTGTAACATTGTCACCATACATGTACCTACTGTTTCAATTTCAATACACATGTACCCAAAGCCTACATAAAAATAAATCAGTAACTTCATACATACATTTACAGGCCTACATGTACTAGTAAGTTTATTTACAGATTGTACCACTAAAATCGCAGCAATCCTTGAAAATAATTCTTGACTTCTTAATCTTCAATAGCTTTCAAACAAAATGTCAGGATCAAATTTCATTACGAACAATCAAGGAACCAATCTGTCCCTGCTTTGTATCAATCATTTGTCCAATTCAAAAATTGGAAAGTGGTAAAGTTGAAATACATGATTAATGATTACTTAAATTGTGAAAAGGAAGAAGCTGTTACCATATGTTATGCTCTGGCAACGATAATCAATGCTAACAACAGCTAATCATTCATAACCTTAACCCTGAACCTGACACAATACCTCATTGTAACAAGAACTCCAAGATAATTACAAAAGTAAAACCTACTAGCGACCAAAGCCCTTTTCAGTATGAGGCCCATTGCATAAATTTACCATTGATGGTATCTTTGCCATCAATGAAAACTACCATGGAAACAGAGCTCAACAGCCATTCAACATCAAGGTTTCGATGGTAGTTACCATTGGTGGTAAAGTTACCGCTAATGGTAAGTTTTGATGGCAAAGTTACCATCAATGGTAAGTTTTTGTGCATGGTCTTGGATGAATTAAAGCTCAGAGATAATATTATCAGAAAAATTGTCAGATCTACTAAGCTGTATCTTACCAGGTGGGCGGGGCCTGTTGTCCTCGGTGATCTCTTCATAGACACGCCCCCTACCCATACCAGGGAAGGTCTGGATTTTGGGTGAAGGAAACAAAGAAAAAGAACATCAAACAAAATTGAACACTCTCAATTTTGATTAATTGGGTAAACAAATCTGTAAAAATAAAGTTAAAATTACTGCTCCGTGGTGGAAAATGTAAAAAAATTATAAAATCTTTATGATATGGGCAGAAGAACACCACTAACAAACTCTCACAAAGAACTATCAAATGAGTGTGGAATGAGAAGAAAAAACACTGCAAAAGTACAAGCACAGCAAAGTCTATTCATAAAGATTTCATGCTAAATCCAAAAGTTAAACAAGAAAAAGTAACTATATTTGACTCATGAAAAATATCTCAACTAAGAATACTTTCAATAATTCAATGTAAATGTTGATTTTTAAGTGATTGGAGAGAATCTACTGTGAATTGAATTTAAAGGGATGGTTGAGTTTTGTTCCAGAGGGCACTACACAAGTGTAAAATATGAAAGAACATATCATTTGAATGACAAAATCATCTTTGTTTGATCAAAATCGGCTCAGAGACGGCTGAAGTATTCATTAATATAACGATTTCTAATATTTGTGGTGCCCCACAAATGTTCAATAATTTGAACCAGCCGTTGAACAAACGAGATAGTGCCTTATACGTTTTTTTAAATTTTTTAAGTGGAGCTGAATTGGTATGATCATATTGGCTAATTTTCACACATATTGGGGTCTAAAATTACCTTCATAACAATTTTAAGTTCTAAAAGGGCTCTAGAAATGTCGTTAATAAGAATAAGAGCAAGAACCATGCACTTTGAAGGTGTTTGTGATCTGAACAGAACTCAACTATCCCTTTAAATCCCTCAAATTTCAACATCCATACCTGTCTTCCTCTTGGAAGTGGTGGAGGTGAGGTGCTGTTCTGCCCCCTCACGCTATTATCATCCACCTGCTCATAGATACCATCAAAGTCCTGCTCCCCAGCATCACCGGGCGGGGCAGCCGAGCCCTTACCCCCTGCAGCTCGTAGGGCCTCCTCCGTCAGCTCGGTGTGGTCATGCTGCTGCCTTGCCCGAATGCTCTCCAGGCTTTCCCTTGCACTCACCTGACATAGCAACAAAATTGGATTTTTAAAGGCCTGCAGTATTCACTCAACACATCGATGTGTCAAATACAAGAAATTTGAAACTTTTTCAAGTGAATAATGTTTATTTTACCACCCACGTTAGTCTAGAATATGGAGAAATGTGTAGCAACATCTGAAATACCCAAAATTCCAAATACTTATTTTCGTCAACCGGTATGTCTAAAACTGATATTACAATCAATGAATATCTCGAAAGAACTTTCAAAAGGTTAACTGTAATAAAACACATCACAAACTTTACTTTATATTTCAAAATAAAACTCTACCATGGTAAACAAAATAAAAACATGATCCTAACTTCTCTTAAACTAACTACCGGTAACAAAAAAATGTCAATGTATTGTCTTACTTGTGTATAAGGGGGCTCTCTCTGACCGGGTCCAGCAGCACCGGGAGAACTACTATCAGGACCAAAACCAGAGGGTCCAGGTCCATCTCCATCTGGTCCACCTGGACCACCAGGACCACCTCCTGGGTTAGGAGTTCCTCCTCCTTCTCCTCTCTCTGCGTTTGGACTGCTGGGAGAGGATACAGTCCCTGCCCTGAAAAAGATTGTGGAAAAAATGTCAGTTGCCACATTGTTGGTAATGTTCTTCTTCAATGAAATTACATACGTGTATCACTACCACCACCACCAGCATTATCATCATACATTGATTTCATTATTTATGAGGTATTATTTGTGAATAAGGTCCATTGCAACCCGTTGCTACATGTATCTCACGAAGAATTCCAATGTTCTATTATGAAATGCTATTCAGAATGATAACACGAAGCAAATAAATTACAACAATTCTTAAAAGTCTAATACTCATATACTACTAAAACATCAGTTAGTTTTTTCCAAACATAAAGATCATTTTACCTCATTATCACTATCAATACTCCTGTAACATCTACATCAAAATTGTACAGAATAATATTACAATCACTGACTATCTGAAAAAAAATTCTTGTATCAAACCCATTGCTCCCACCAGACCCATCACTACTTTCCATACCATTATTTATACCACATTGATCCAACATACCACACCCATCACTCGTACCACACCTATCACTTCTACCACACTCTTGCCTGCTACATGTACTGTACCACAGCAATTATTACACCAATTCCCCAGTCAATCACTCATCGCCCCTACCAAACCCACTCCTCCCACCACAACCATTCTGTAAAGTCACATGGATTAGAAAAGAAAACCTTCGGGTTATAGTTATTATAGTTATTCTTTTTCTTTTCACGGCATCCATGTATCTCTTTTCCAAATGTACTCTAGTTTTGTATTTCACCCTTGACGCTACTTCACTGAAGGGCTTCAAGGGAGCGCTTCCACCCAGCATCTAGACCAAGAACTAGATAGTTTATTCCTCAGCACTACATCCTGACTTATGGATCCTGCTGTGAGTATCGTCGTAGAAGTAGAAGTAGAAGTAGAAGTATTCACTAATTTTCTTTGTCCTTGCTGAATAAATAATAATAATAATAATAATAATCCCATACCTTTGTGATACCGGGGATGAAGGGTCCTCTGGTGACTCCAGGTCATGGGGTTTATGGGGTACAGGTGGAACCTCCTCGTCGTCGGGATCTGCCACGGCCCCTGCCACGCCCCCCGCCACACCCCCTACAGCACCATCTGATTTGGTATTGGGTTTAACATGGACATCCTTCACACTGGCATAGCCATGCTCCCTCTCCTGGAGAAACAAATCAAGTTAGTATCATTATTATTTTTTATTTTTTTATTTTTTATTTTTTTAAAGCCCCACTGCACTACTTATAGCTACTTGCGCCCTCTATATAGCAAACAATGGTTAATCGCTGCCTGTTGGTCTCCCGTGATCCTCTTTTTCTTATGTTAATTGAGAGCTGATGAGATGAGATAACCACCTGCCAGTGACCTTGCAGGGAGGTCTAATCCCCCATGGCCAAACTAGTACAGACAGGCTTTCAAAGTAAGTATCATTATTTGGATAATGTACCTATTGGTCTCATCTTCAATTTAACTTCTGATAATGTCATACATGAACTACAACAGACAATACATACAATGCTCTCTCACTCTCTCTCTCTTCTATGGGAACAAAAAGGATTAGTATCACTATTCCAATAATGCACATACTGTAATGTTGTTTTCACTTTCAAATTAACTCCTCATACCTTTATACATAAACTGCAATATACAATACATGAACTTTCTATTTTACTAGCGCATGTAGAAAATCATCAATGATACACTGCATAGCAGCATGAAAATCCCTCATAATATTTGTGGGCAAACACAATGCCTGGTCGCAAAAACTACAAATGAACCCATAAGTTGGGGGAAGGGGTAATCTAACCCCCTAATTCACAGCATACTGATACCTACTACATTCTTATTTCAAAATGTTAAAAGAAGGCCTTTTGGTTTCTTTAAACCTATTCTTTTATCCTGTTTTCTCTTTGGTCTTCCATTTCTCAATATTTAATTTGCACTATTTTTAATTGTGTACCTCTTTCTCCTCTTCCTTCCCCACCTTACCCTTACCTTGACAGAAAGCAATTTATAACCATCCAGGGGTGATAATGAGCACTAAAAACAAAACCACCTCCCCCTTGAGTAACAAAAAAAAAGAGATTCAAGAAGAAAAAACAGGAAAAGAAAGGGAGAAAAAAATCAGGAAATAAGGGAAAAATCGGGAAGTAAAGGTAAAATCTAGAAGAGAAAAAAAAATAAGGAAAAAAAAAAAAAAATTTTAAATCTGGAAACTGATTTAAATAGGGTAATTATCAGGCCTGAACCATCACTTTCCCATACCTTTTTATCTTGGACCGTAGCGTAGGGGTGATTGTTGCCCGCCTGGACGTCTTTCACCTTGGCGTAGGATCCATCGTAGTCCGATTCATCGGCCCCGCCCTCTGCCCCTTCCGGAGGAACGGCCGCTTTCTCCATACTAGTAGAATTTCTGCTGGTTTCTGGGGAAAATGAAAATGAATCGATACTCATAACATTGCATGGGAATCAACTTCATTTTATATACTTGACATCAAAGAGGAAAGCAAACCCTGTCTAAATGATAAAGTTGAGTTCTGGTCATGCGATTGCATTGTGAAAGAAACAGTCTGGACTCGATCAGAAAAAGTTGATTATGTAGCATTTTAAAGTATTGGTGTGTACTGCAAGGTTCTGGAGAAAATGAAACGAATCGATACTCATAACATTGCATGGGAATCAACTTCACTTTATTACATGAAATCAAAGAGGAAAGCAAATCCTGTCTTGAAATCTCAAAATATGGTTTTATGAAGAGAAGCAAGATGGAATGGAATGGGAATTCTGACCATCCATTTCAGTTTGAGTGTGGTTTTGATAGGATTTTTTATTTTCTCAGGGCATTACCATCAAAGATATTGTCTGTTTGGAGCCACAGAAGGATTTTAACTTGTATACTTTAACAAAGTGTGAACACCCTTTCTCTAAAGACAAAACATGCTAGAATACATGAAATACATCATGATTTTAATAAATTACCCCCCCCCCCCCTCCAAAAATATATTTTATAAATGATAATAAACATAAGAGTGATCAGTTTGTTCAACTCCATTTTCATATGGGGAAAAATAGTGACAAATAAGGCTGCAAATCCTCAGTCTCACCACAACCACTTTGTATGCCTAGAATAACTTAAACCGACATACACATATTTTGACGACATTATCATGTATGATTATAAAAATAACCACAATCAAAACAAAGTAATCACTATGATTTAAACAAATGTACAGGGCACAAAATCTTTCAGAAAAACAGATAACAATTGTTTTTGTAATACATGAAGATACAACATTGCAAAGCGTAGTTTTGAGTATTAAAATCGATATCCTTCCTAAAACCCACTTTGTGGTATGTGGGGTCTGGCGTGAGGATGACACAAACAAAGTAAACAGTTGGGAAAACAGAAGTGTGCATGTCTATGATGGTTGTTTGTTCGCATGCAACAATCCCAGTTTGATATTTTGATGTCAAAGAACACATGTATGATGTCATAATGTAATTGATATGATCTGTAGAGGACGGGCATGATTTACATTGATTTAATTTCATATAACTGATAATCCAAGCATAAATATCTACATCTGGTCTTTCTCAACATCTCCCTCCCTCCCTAATTTCATCAAAATCTTACCTTTCACGCTGGCATAGTCGCCACAGTCCTCTTCCAAGGCTCCCCCACCTCCTACCGCCCCAACTACCACCCCTCCATCTTTCCTGGTAACACTAGCCCCGCCCATGGTGTCCTCTACGCTGTTATAGGCGGGGTCGTCCTCCGTTGTCGAGGGCAACTTGCGACTCCCTCTTGCCGAGCCCGCATTCTTCTTCTTGTCATCCTTGATGGTATCATACGTCCCGTTGTAGTCGTTCTCCTCATTCTCCGGAATACCAGGTACTTTGGAGTGCATAGGAGGTAGCTCAGGGAGGCGTCGGTCGATGGTGGAAGCGCGCTTCATGTTGTTCGGGGAGGAGGGTTCGGCGGTGGGGGAGGAGGCCGCACCCCCGTTGGGGGATGGAGGCGATTGTTTGATGCTCATGCTCATGGACTGGGTGAGGCTGGCATGGGGGTCACCATTGGGGGCGCACTCCTTGACCTCCTCAGTGGTTTGTGGAGACTGTAAGGTGCACAGAAAATTGAATTTGCTCTTTTAAAAATCCAAGAAGTACAAGAAACTCTTAGTTTCTCGACCAATCTACTTCCTTTTTTCAGCTTGCCCAGTGATATTTTGTTTCCTTCTTTCTTATTTTGTTTACCGTTACTTTAAATATTTGTCACTGGATATGATACGCATATACTGTCATCGAAGATTCTAAAGAATTTAGACAATGAAGAAACACTAAATATTTCAATTATGCAGATTCAACTTGTTTTGACCCTTGATGTTGTCTTCGTCTAAAAACATTGGATTTACAGAGAAATGAGTGTCACAAACTAGGTATACCACATGTTACTCTGCACGTGACATCGACACACAACAAGTCAAAATACTCACCACAGTCTCGCCGCCATTTTCCTTCAGGGTGTCTTTCGCTTTGGCTTTGGATTTGGCTGGAGCTTTCTCACTGCAGGAAAATCAAATAAACAAACAAAAATCAACCAAGTGCACGCTTTAGGAGCGTCAGAGTAAGTGTCAAGAGAGGATGGGCAAGTAAATGAATTGGTAAACCATAAACTCAACATGCAAATGAATCATCCACTATATTAATAAAATCAATGATATATCTACAACATGGTAGAGTTCTGTTTACATGTAGCTTTTAAAGTGTACATGTATTTCCTAAGTTTCATTTAGGTTTTGTTAGCACTCACAATGTTCTATCCCATGTAATATTTTACATGTACAACACTACGAAACGATATTTGGAAAATAAATTATTTAACAAAAATTAATGCAAGTGATCTGAGGTTGGGAATGTATTTGGGAGATATTTTGCACAAGTATGCAGTACTATTGTTTTTCAATACATGGCAATGTTGTGGGCTATCCGCATTTTCAATATTCCCATTGATGCTTTGTTAATTTGGGCTGCCTTAACATTTGTAAATTGCATTTACATTTACATTTACATTTACATTCAAATCATTTCATAACATGTACGTAGTCAGTGTACAGTGTACATACTACTAGTAATGCATACACTAAATACATATAAATCTGCATTAATTTTGTTTGTAAATCATTGACCCAAGATTTAGTTTATTTTCATTCAGCAATTAGTCAAATCCTTTGTTGGTTAGCTACTACATGTACCTAGAAAATACACCCCAGGCCATGTTTTCACCTGCTCAAGCAGGTAATCATTTATTAAATACAATGACTAATCGTCTATCTCTATACAAAAACAACCGTCATCAGCTGATCCCATCAGGCAGGGGGTGGGATCAGCATCCTCCCATCCCTTCATGGATTATGGGTTGCTAGGCAACCGTTCCGATGATGCAGTAGCTTTGCCTGACGAATTGGGCTCGTCACGGAGAGCATTCAAAGCCACTGGATTCATGGATTTGGGTTTAAAGGTAATTTAATTGGAGTTCGGTAAAGTTTGAAGGATTGGTGAAAAAAATTGTACCATAAACTTGTACCATAGTTGTACCCCACTGTACCCACCCCACTTATACCCTCTCCAGAAACTAGGGGGAACTATCATGCAACAAACTGAAACTCCATGGTAGAAAAAAGAAATCAAGAAAGTATACTGATGGAACAAGAACTGCAGGTTGTGAGAGTTTAGAATCATCAAATGGATAACAAATGGACCGTTATTCGTAAAGTAATCAAATTTACTACACAAATGTTTGTTAAGTGCCTTGTTACCAAATTATTGATTCACCTGTTACAAATAATTGTATTTCAATAGTCAGCATGTGAATTGCATACATTCTGTGTTGTTAGGTAGGACAAGCCATAATGTTTGTCTTATGCGTGCCTAGCAACAATTGATGTACATGTACATGTATGCAATTTGCATGTTAACTATTGAAATACAATTATTTGTATTCCCAGGTGAAGTAAATGATTTGTAACAATTAAGGCACTTAATTTGTGAAGTAAATTTGATTGCATTACGAAAATGGTCTATTGACATGTAATGTAATCTTGCTGACAATAGAATTGGAAGAAGTGAAAACCAAATTTCATGCAAAACAATTTTTTTAATACATAAAATGTACATGTACTTGTAAATCTATGGGACAACAGTACCAACATGTGTTGCATACAAATTTCATTCAGAAATTCTTAGCTAGCCTTGAATTACGGGGACAATATTATACTAATTGAATTAGTGATCATAACTGTAAATTTTAGTCATAAATTGCATGAATGTTTAATTAGGACATAATGTTTAATAGCACCAATGGATGACTTTCATTATCAATGGCCCCAATCGGGATCAAATTAATCTATGAAATCATAAATATTACCATCACAACGTAAATGTGTACGTCACTATATTAAAGCAGGTGGTCTTTATACAGGTCCCTTTATTATAGTGCAAGGACTTTATTAATAACAATGTAGAAAGTCTATACTTATCTTTATAAGAATAAGACAAATAGTAAATCTATACAGGTTGTCACTGAAGTAAGTTTGACTTTAACAACACTCTTTCATTGCGACATTCTCTTATCTGTATCCTGCCATTATAAGAATGAGTGATCATAACCTTTAATGAATATTATGATTATCGCATGCAGGTTTTTAATTACAATAGGATCAACAGCTTCAATAGCATCAATGGACTACCATCATTATTAATGGCCCCCATCATGGATAATTATGATTTATGAGAACATAAATCATACCATGACCGTAATTAACATTGTAATATACATATACATGTAGGTCTCCATATTAGCAGGTGCAAGTCATTTACTACAGGGCACAGGATTCAATTACAATACAATGTAGAAACACTAGATGTTCAAATTAAAACTTTGTTCAAGAGAAATGAAAACTGCGGTCTTTATAAACAAGCGGCCTTTCTGTAGAGGTGGTCACTAGAGGTGGTCACTAAAGGAGGTTTGACTCAACAACAGTGTATCATTGATGAATTCTCTGCTATGTCCTGCCATTTTGGAACAATTAATAATTGGGAATGAGTGATCATGACCTTTTAATGAATATTACGATTATTGCATGCAGCCCTTTTGGTGCCAAAACATGGGTCGGTCGAGCGAAAAAAGAAAAACAAATTGTAACTTTTTTTTTTCTCGCCCTCTTTGGGCCAATATTTTTTCAGATTTGAATGTTTTTTTCTTTCTTCTTTTTTTTCCCGCCCTCTTTTGGCTGATATTTGTCATTTTTTAATGCTTTAATACATGTGTTTCAACGTCATCATTCCATTGATATCTTTTCACCTCATAATCATCCATGGTTTGCATGAGTGAGAATTTTGGAATAATTTGATTTTATGCATAAACAAGGGAAACGCTCTCGGCGGTCTCGCCTGCATAACGCAATTCAATATGATAAACCAGAACGTCAATGACGTAGCGCTCATCCGCATGTCGCAACAACAAATATCGTAAATTTTATGTGGTACACTTTTGAACTGGTCAAAAAATAAAAATTTGATGCCCTGGAAGGTACATAATTTCATTTCATTTGCATAAAGTACCATAAATAATCAATGGAGCAAAATCTCACTATTCTGTGTAGAAGTTTAGTGTTCCAAATTTAGCTCTACCGGATAAGGCAAACCAAATCAAAATCGGTCAAGAAATGAGGGAAAAGAAGCAATTTTTGTTATTTTTGGAATAAATTTTGCATAAATTACCATAATTAATTAATGAAGAACTATTTCAAAATTCTGTGTAGATGTTTAGTGTACCAAAGTTAGCTCTACGATATAAAGCAAACCAAATCAAAATTGGTCTAGAAATGAAGGAGAAGAAGCCTTTTTGTGATTTCGAATAAATTTGCATAAATTAGCATAGATAATGAATTTCACAATTCTGTGTAGAAATTTTAAATCCCCCTTCTAGCCCTATCATATGAAACAATCAGAATCAAAATCGGTTGAAAAATAACGAAGAAGAAGCATTTTGAAAATCTTGATGTTGATGCCACAACAAAGTCTAAGTTTGTTGACCTTAAATGACCTTTGACCTTAACTTAGTGACCTGAAATTCTACTAACATGATTGGGGAGACTTGATAACCCTATAGTCCAAGTTTCATTGACTAAGAACTTATACTTTCAAAATTATATCAAAAATTTAAAAACTTAACCTTAGGTTAAGTTGACGCCGCCGCCGCCGTCGCCGTCGCCGCCGTCGCCGCCGTCACCGGAAAAGCGGCGCCTATGTCTCGCTTTTTTGCTACGCAGGCGAGACAAAAAACGGTTTAAAAAAAAACTTTTTTAAAATGCCGACCATAGATTTTCAGATTTTGGGGCCGGTCGCAAAGGGCAATACAACAAGTTTTTATTTTAGGCCTTAGCAGGTGGTCATTGTATAGAGATGGTCACTTAAGAAGGTTTGAATCAACAACAGTATTTCGTTGATAAATTCTTTGCTATGTATGTATGTGTGTCCTGCCATTTTGGAACAATTAGTAATTTTGAATGAGTCATTGATCATGGCCTTTTTAAAATGATCATTGCATGCAGATCTTAATTAGGACGGCTTAAGCATCCCAACAATGTAGGTGACTATATCCTTAGCAATGGCCCCCATTGGGGATCATATTAATCTTCAGGATCATATAGGCATGACTGTCACCACGTAGGGGGCCCCCTTTAATAATGAACTCACGTGGTGGGGGCTCCAAATTAAAATCAGCATTAATATTGGAGACTGGGGCTGGTTTTGAGGCACAGCATGACAGTGTAGTGTATGCATGTGCATGCAATTTTAGCCCTAATAGTGTAGTGTAATGACAGAAGTTTTAACCAAACCATGCATCCACATTATTTTTATTGTCTCTAATAATATATGGTAATAATATAATTTGATCAATTTATATAGCGCAGCTACTATATACATGTACATGTAAGTATACTCTACTGTGCTGTGATGAAAATAAAACTCATAACAGTGCTTCTTTATACAGACACACAATTAAAAAAATTATAACAACATTTATAGCAAGCACTGTTTGGAAACATCTGCTATCCAAAGAACACCTTTACTACTGAATGATGTACATGTTACTTAAAAATCAAGCCAATTTCACTCTATAAAACTTCCATTACCTTCAGAAAGGAGGATGTTTTTTTAATGTGCACCCATGTAATTTGTGAGCTTTCTCAATCCTGCATTTTAGTTCCAAAGAATACTATAGTGAATATTTTCTTTAGGAAATTGCTCTTTAGACGCACTCACATCTGAACTATGATGAGAAATACATGTGTATAGTTGAAAAGTTTGGACCAAACTTTCATGCCATGTATTAGTGTGTAGTCCCATATACCCATTTGTATGTGCAGTTTAATGGATTTTGAGAAAGACAGGGTCACTTTCTTTTCCTTTAATTATTTCAAAACTTCACAAAATAAGTCAATTCTTACTTGCTACATGATCAACCTTTCTCAATAAACCGGTTTACTCATCTATTCAAATTTATGGATGTTTCTTTCCTGGGGACCTAGAGACAAATAATTCCATTACTTACATGTAGCTATAGCTATTGTTAATGAATGAACTACTATACTTGGAATCCAGTCTGTGTACATGTACATCACTTGTTTCTGTGTCAGGCAAGCCTCTGGCAAGCTTTCAAGTTGTCAAGAACAACCTTTGTTTAATTAAAAAGAGAAAGTATGCATAGAATTGTAATATCCCTTACCGAACTGAAGGCCTTCGCTAAGCAGTCGCATAAGCAGTCACAAGCAGTCGATATAAGCAGTCGCAAGCCTTCATTTGCAACATGTATGTCAATGTATTGCTGCAAGCCTTCGAAGGCTTGTAAGCAGTCGATAGGCCTTCCCACAGCCAAGTTAATATGCAAATTAGCTTCGACTGCTTATAATGAAGCTCTAAATAAGCAGTCGACTGCTTATAATGAAGCTCTAAATAAGCAGTCGACTGCTTATAATGAAGCTCTATATAAGCAGTCGTGTTTAAACCTTCCTAAGCCTTCGAAGGCTTATAAGCAGTCCGTAGGCCTTCCCACAGCCAAGTTAATATGCAAATTAGCTAAGCCTTCATCATTGACTGCTTATACCTTCGTCGTTGAATCACCTAAACCTTCGTTGTCGACTGCTTATCCCTTAAACCTTCGAGCGTTGTCCACTGGGTACAAACCTTCGACTGCCTATATTACCTAAACCTTCCGTCATCAACTGCAGCTGCGCTAATTTGCTTAAATATATTTGTGAACAAGTATTTACAAAATCAATGACCATGCAATTTCCTAATCTGTACAGAAAGCAAACTCAATTTCGTATTTCGTAATTGTATTACTCACCTTCTGGACAAAATGAAGATGTTTAAAGTAGCTCCAGCAGCTAGCAGTCCAGTGCAAAGCAAAGTTGGGTCGTATTTCTCCAACACAAGAGTGCTTGTGTGGGACTGTAATCTTGGTAACAAAATTCGATCCTTTCTCATTTTGTTAAATTCTTGCTCTAGAATACTCTCAAAATTCTTCTTTCCTGGTGTAAATAATCTACCCCTTATTCCCTATACTGTGGGTTTTACAGGAAGACAAATCTGGCGAAATTGCAAAGTAATGATTGAAATATGCGCCGTTCAGCTCAGCTCAGAGTCTCAGTGAAGATTTGAATTTGAAAATTACCGGTTGGCCTATTCGCCTTCTACCACTAGATGGCAGCACACATTTGGAAGATGAAGGCCTTCGCGGTCTTCTTTAAAAGTGACTGCTTATCTTTGAAGGCTTATTTTCAGCGACTGCTTATCTTGAAGGCTTATTTTCTACTGACTGCTTAATAAGCAGTCAACATTTTTGGACTGCTTATATGAAAGTCTTTGAAGGCTTAGCTCTCGCAAACTAATAAGCAGTCGAAGACTAAAACAAGCCTTTAAAGGCTTATGAAGTCTTTGAAGGCTTTGTGAAGGCTTAGCGAAGGCTTATCGAAGGCTTATTAAGCAGTTTTCTTTGGTAAGGGATGTTAGTTAACTGGTCTATCTCTTCCAGAGAGTTGCTTAAGTTTGCAATCTACATGTAATTACATGTACGTCATCAGTACTCATCTCTTTGACCCTTGGAAACAAAAATTGTAACTCACTCTTTGGTTTTCTCTCCGCAAGCACAGAGCGCTAGCACCATCAGAAGACACAAGCCCGATGCAAAAATAATGAAGACGGTTGCCGGGGGCCACAGATGACCGAGTTCTGTACCCTTTGATGAATCTGGTGAAGACAAAAATAACGGATAAAGAGAAGGTTGTTTTATGAATAATTGAAGAAAAATTCAGAGAGCAGGAAAGCAGGGATAAATTTGATTTCTCAAAAAAGGGCTCCATACTATAAAAAAGAATTTCCACAGGAGTTTTCAATAGAATTTGTATAGTCAATGGGTGGTATTCTCGAAAGCGAACTAACTTTAGTCCATGGTTTAATCCACCAACTAAGTATGGAATGCCAAGTGTCCATATGAATATATTTTGAATAATTTGATATGTCCCTAAATTACTATGATAACATAATTATATTGTTGTTTATTAATTATGTTATTACATTTTATTTTAATTTAGTTGGTGGATTAATCAAGTACCGGTATATAATTTAGAGAATACCACACAATGGTGCTGGATGCCTGTTAGAAATAAGGGGGCCCAAGTTCACAGGACCCCTATTCATACATGTACAAAGCCTGACTATAACAATAATAATTTAATGTGCCCTACACTTTAATTTCTTTATGTCTCTGCTGTAGTGTGTGGAAAACCAATATAAAAAGGAATACAAACTGTATAAATAAATGTTAATGTTTGCATCAAGATATGAACTTGTAGCAAATTAAGGCACGTATATATTTACAATATGTATGAAAAACACTGGTATAATAAGGAGAGGGCACAACTACATGTAGAAATTGGCTCTAAGGACGCATGACAGTTAGACATTTCACGGTAAAAGTCTGAAATTTTTGCCGTGTTGAAAAAAGGGGATTTGTCTTGAGAAAGAACAAATGTTTTGTGAAAAAGGGCCATATTTTCATACATGAACATGTATGTAACATTATTTTTTGGCCAAAAAAAAAACACGGTTACATCTTCACCAGTTTTTTGTTTATTTTTTTGCACAAAGGATGTGCGGGAAATATTCATGAAATATACAGGAAGCATACTAGCGGCTAATATTACAACCCTACATAACACCTTTGAGTCTGAAGTGCCGCCCCTCCCCCATTTACAAAAAGGGCAACTTTTAATAGTATACACAAAGGACATGTAGCTGGGGGCAAGGATTCACTCTCTGTTCTGCCAATATGATTTCAGAACAGAATACATTAAAGAGAAGGTTGAGTTCTGGGAAGAGGTAAAAAATAATTTGTGAGCATTACTCATTCTTATTATGTAAGTGTGGAAGAACATCAGATAAGACATGTTCCCTGAAAAGCATGGCTCTTCAAATGCCTTCATATTCTAAATATGCATGTAACATCGTAAAAATCAGGGGCCGGCTTTTTACGCCACGTGTTCGTGTAGTCCCATATACATCTTTCGGTGTACAGTGTTTGTAACTTAACCAAGACTTGGCCAAATTTCTTATCATTTTGATGATTCCAGAACCTTGCAATACACACAAATTCTTATATGCTAGATGATCAACCTTTTCTGGTCGGTTCCACACCGTTTCTTTCACAATGCAATCGCATGACCAGAACTCAACTTCATCTTTAAGTGTGTTTACTGTGTGTCAATAAAAAATGATACCATAGTTCACTGTCAGTTTGCTGTGCATGGCCTTATAATAAACAAACAATGAAGTGTCGACACATTTTTTTTATTTAACTTGCATGAATTTATCTATTCATGCTTCCTCTTGCAATTTATTATTAACATTTAGGGAAAATCCCTGCACTCTACAAACATCATACATGTAAGGTGTTAACTCTCGGAGTACAATGTCA
The DNA here is from genome assembly GCA_035222895.1 of Strongylocentrotus droebachiensis. Taxonomy (NCBI): domain Eukaryota; kingdom Metazoa; phylum Echinodermata; class Echinoidea; order Camarodonta; family Strongylocentrotidae; genus Strongylocentrotus; species Strongylocentrotus droebachiensis. The sequence goes on from JAVYIG010007826.1 coordinate 82,721, forward strand.
ATGTCTAAACATAAAGCGTACATGACATGCTTTGTTCATTTACAGGCCCTCTTTTGTGGCCTGGAAACAGGCCAGCTAAAATTTAGTTTCCCACACTTTGATTCCCATTTTTGGCAATGAAGAAGTACAATAAAAGAATATACATTTTTAAAGATATACTGTACATGTTTTTTTTTATAGAACCTTTCGAACCAGTGTGAAAATACTCTTTTCCAAGAGCTCTTGATTTGCCATCTAAAAATTAGATCTCCTACAAATTTACTGCAAAAATAATAATTCATACCATCAGGCCTAGAACTAGGATTGTTTTAAAGTAGGACTGATGTAACAATGTCGTAAAAGACCTGAATTTCAAGATTAAAATTCATTAACCCTTTCGCTCGATATTAAACTTTTGATTCACATCCCTAGAAAAAAATGCCAGAAGCATGAGTATACATGTAGAAAGGGCAACAATTCTTCACGTACTGCATGTACATTTTTCATTTCATGACTATATTGCTTTCGATGCCAGGAAGTTTGCAGCTTTATAGTTGATAGGGATAGTTGAGTTCTTGTTCCAGTCCGCAAATGCCTTCAAAGTACGTGGATTTTGCTCTTATTTTTATTTATGACAATTCAATATGCCCTTTAAGGACCTTAAGTTGCTATGAAGGTAATTTTAGACCCAAAAGAGTGTGAAATTTAGCCCCGCCGCCCCCCCCCCCCCCCCCCCCCTCCACTCAGTGTTATTTAGGTACATGTACGTGTATGCATGTTCCCTCCCTTTGAAAGCACCCCCCTAAGTCCGGTTTGTAAAGCAATACAGGTCAATTTGTGTGTGTATTATGAGCCAGACTTTGTTGTGTGAAAAATACCCCTTTACCAGAGATTTTGGGAACATGAATGCGGTCCCTTCATTCCCGGAATGGGGGGGCGGGCGGGAATTTTGCCTATACGATCATACTAATTCAGCTCCACTTTTTAAAAAATACAGCTACCAGGGCCGGCTGGTTGAGTGTATTATAACCAACACAAAAAAGCAATCAATAAGCCAACATCAGCATTGGCTGGAATAAAACGTATTTACATACACTTTTCAAAGGCTGGTTCAAATTGTCGAATATTTGTCAGATCCACAAATATTAGAAATCGTTATATTTATAGATATTTCAGCCGTCTCTGATCCCATTTTGATCAAACAAAGATGATTTTGTCATTTTAGGCCAAATTAAAAAAAACATGTACATGTAGCATCCTACTTTTTTAAAAATAGGAAGGAGAAGGCCCTTTTTTTTTCTTCTTCTTCAAAATGGCCACTCAAAAATCAAAATGGCCACTCGGTACATTTTCCCAGACAGTATAGGGCTATTTTTCAATATTCTTTCAAATTTGACACTCAGTTTTTCATTATCTCACAACAAAATTATTTTGTGTAGCGCCCTCTGCAACAAAACTCAAAAGCGCGAAAATAACAGCGTTTACGGATCTACGTGTACATGTACAGTCCATGTCCAATGTACAATGTATGTACATGTATCGTACATCTACATGTAATATACATTGTACATGTACATGTAGTGATATGTTGTTCATCTACAACTCTACATATATGCATGTACATGTACTGTTCATCTACATACATACCAGTAGGGCTAATTCAGACCGGTAAACAAACAGTAGGCTACTTTGTTATAATAGTAATTATGAGTCAGTCCGTGTTTGTTTGCCAACTCCATGCAGGGGTATATTGACTGGAGGAGGGCATGTTTACATGCTACTCAGGTTGATATATTCCCTCATTAAACCTATATACTGCAGCTGGCTCCTAAAAGTATAAGGTGGACTATTAAAGTAATATGTGCACTTGTAATTGCATGTTAACCTGGTTTAATGTAGATCGTATCTACTGTATGGTAGTTATGTATCACTTCCTATTCTTCTCCTTCTGCATGCAGCCTATCACAAAGATGTCTGTAGAAAGATTACCAGTTTTGTATGCAGGCACACTAAACCCTAGTAACTCTTTGCGAGAAGTATAGAGGATTAATAGCGTGCATAGGGTTTTGACTCTCCTACAGTAAAAAAGAGGCCTCCAATAATTGTTCTGTACAAATTTATGCAATTCTGTGACAAATGCATCCAGCTATGAAGTGAACATGAAAAATTGATTTCATAATGAATGATTTTTCTTGTTCATTTTACAAAATTATAAATTTGATGGGAAGAACTTAATTTGGCAAGTTAATGCTTCAGCCTCTACTAATACCCTTTTCTAACTGCACCGATTTTCATCGGATGCATCCGGACGCATCCGATGAAAGTGGCAGTTAGAAAGCAACAGAGGAGAAAAGGGCGATTAAATAGCCGATGAAAAGAAGAGAAATAGGCGATTAAATTCTCCTGCTCAAGAGCAGGAGAAATTCTCATTCTATCGGTGTGACACCGATGAAACGTGCAGTTAGAAAACGTTCGGGAGAAAAAGGCGATTAAACAGCGATTAAAATGGTCAATGGTCGCAGTATACGCGCGCTTTATCGTAACCAGCTGTGTTTGTTGACTCATGGTTGAACATGCTGCATGCTAGCTAGATGGAGCACGGGCTTAATAATTACGCAATAATTCTTCACTTCCGGCATGGGCTCGCCACAGCGAGAGAATTTCACCGGCAGTTAGAAAGCAACAGGGGGAAAACTGCGGTTTCACCTTTGTTTACATAAGGAAAATTCAATCGGTATTTTCATCGGTGTGACTCCGATAGAGTGCAGTTAGAAAAGGGTATACATGTAAGTTAGACTAATGACGGTTTCAAAAAACTTCCACTATAGTATACATGTAGATCTAAAAATGAGAAAATGCGGTGCTACACATTAACTTCAACTTCAAGTTCATGTTCACATGTATTTACATTTCCCCTTTTTCATACAACTTTACATCGTTCGTTCGAATATCAGGGAGTACATCATCTAGATAGGAAGATCCTTATTATGCCAACTGATTGTCTCATCATCGAGATCACGAAGTCCATAAGCACCGTGAGGGGATTTACACCAACAACCAAAAAAAAATAATGTCCTCGTCCACATCTTTCACCCAATGAACAATTACATGTAGATCTGAATGGGGTGATTTTTCTAAAGTTTACAAAATAAAAACTCCTGGTCTATATCCTTCCCATAATAAACAATTCCTCCATAAATAATACAATTCTAGGTAAAGTATTCACATCAATTGGAGCGCATATCCTGCGCTTTATACACATGGTAGTAAATGCTGAGAAACAATGCCCAAACAGGATACAAGAACATGGTACGAAAAATCACACTGATCACTATCACTAGAGTATACTTGTACATAAATAACTATATTCATCATAAACTGAAATGTATTTTCACAACAGACAGATTTTCCTGGAAATATTTGTGTTGGTCATAATTCTTTTACAGTATCATAAAGTTTCTTGTTTCCTCCAACTTTGCTAATTTGGACCTGATATTTTTGGGGGAAAAAAAACAATGATGAAACTGCAGACACCAGATAATGTACGATGTAACAAATACCATTAGAGGGTAACAACTAATAATCACTTTAAATATAATTAAAATCTCAATTCGAACTAAAAGAAAACTTTACCTGGAATTCTACAGGTTATATACGACAGATAAGGATTATGAAGCTAGAGAATTAAGAATAACTTAGAAATCAGCAATAGAAAAATTAGAAACCCCAAGTCCAACTTGTAGACTTACAGTATACATGTATGTAGATGTATCTACATGTACATGTATTATATATCTTCATGTATGAGAGTAATTTCAAGTGTGCACACAGCCACATGGCATGCATTTACAGATTTTCTAGTTTTTAAGATGCTGGTGGCAAGTTTGGAAACTAAACCAACAGAAACAGTTTCTGTGTCAACTTCAGGACTGACTCAAGTATGTCACGTACAATGTACAACGTAGACTTCCTTCCCTCCTGAATATACTTTGTATTTGGGATCATTTATGATCAGTTTCCTTACTTTCATATCTTGAATAGCAATTACCCTCTCTTCTTCTACACTCAATGAGGTTTGTTCTGTATAATACATGTCAAGAGTTGATAAATGAAAGTATAAAAATAGTAGTAGAATGGGCGTATATACATGTACTGTACTAGAAGATGAAACTAAAACAGAATTTTACATTGCTAAATATAGAAAGGAAGGTTTATATATAAAAAGATAGCATCTGGAAGAATTAAAGAGAGGATGTTGATGATAATGATGATGATGATGATGATGGTGATGATGATGGTGATGATGGTGATGGTGATGGATGAGCGCACTAGCATGTTGCACATGCTTTTTGCTTGCTCTCCAAAAGAGTTAATTTTTACTTGTAATTTGGATATTTCATATGATTGTATTGCTACCACTTGTTTTGTAATAGTACCTAGGAGCCACTAGACAAGTTGCAGTTGGTAAAGTAATATATTTATGTCATATTTCAGTGTAAAAGTATTTGGATAGATTTGATTTTGCAGTATTCGGTTTGCCATGTTCTTCCTATATATCACTGTGTAAGTAGCATCATCTATTGTACAGTGTTTGCCTGGATGAACCTGAACATCTGGATTACAATCTGAGCACAATGGGGTCTATTCATCTCAAAGTCTTTGTTGTACTTTGTTTATACACTTCTCTGACTGACTTTGTGCATTGTAAAGATCAGTCTTTTGTGCAGTCTTTTCATCGTGGAACATTCATCAGAACGCACTTTCTAAAAAGGAGAATTCCATACAGCTCTAACTGCACTGCCTCCTTTCAGTTAGAACTTTTTCATGCCGGAGATGTTCATCCAAATCCAGGGCCCCATATGCAAGATGGATGTGTTTCTTCCACATCCGCCATTCATCGTGCTACTCATCAAGTTCAACGTTACATCAAGTATACCCCAGCTGAACTTCTGAAATGGAGACATTCCAAGGCACAGCTTCCACGGGATATTTGCGACATCATTCATTCTTATGGAATTCACCGAAAGAAAACACGCAGAGGGACTCGAGGTGGCTACGGAAAAGCCAGCATCAGACACGAGAAACAGTCAATCCGTTACACTTCAGCTCTGTACTGTAACTTCACCGATATCCGTGGTCACATCCGGAAGAAGAAGACCAAGACACACCAACGAAGATCGGTCACAAGGATCTAATCGGAACAATTTGATATATCCTTCTCAATATAATCCTAATGTAAAGTCTGGCATAACATGTTCTCTTTGGAATGCTCATTCTATAAGAAATAAGACAGTTGATCTGGTTGATTATATTTGTGAACATGACACTGATGTAATGATTTTAACTGAGACGTGGCTAAACAAAAATGATAATGTTGTCATAGGTGAGTGTACCCCTCCTGGTTATACTTTCCTAAATGAGCCTCGTGACTCTATACTCGTGGAGGCGGAATTGCTATGTTGTTTAAAACTCCACTTAAGATGCGTATTAGGCGAAATGATGATCTAGTTTACTCTACATTCGAATGCGTACATATCACTAATAGTTCTTACTCAGTCAATTTTATAGTTGTATATAGGCCACCGCCATCACCAATGAATGGATTCACTAATGCAGATTTTCTTAGTGAATTTGATGATTTTGTAAATGAAGTATCTCTTCTTCCAGGAAAGCTAATTTTACTGGGTGATTTTAATGTCCACTGGGATAATCCCTCTAAAAATGATGTTATTCATTTCTCTTCAACAACAACTGCTGCTGGTTTTGCTCAATGTGTAAATGGCCCAACACATAGTCTTGGGCACACCTTAGACTTGGTGTTTACCCGCTGTGATGAATCTGATAAATCTTTGCTTAAGGATTGTTACATTGATGAAACATGTATGTCTGATCATCATATTGTGTGTTTCACTTTGCAGCTTCCAAAACCTATACCTATGCAAACTGTATCAACTCTTCGCAACTATCGTAAAATCGATAAGAATCAATTTGTTAACTCACTAACTGAGTTGTTATCATCCAAACCAATCAATGTGGATGTTGACCCTTTGTTCGAATGGTATGAATCTGGAATGGAAGAATTGTTAGACACATATGCACCAGCAACAATTAAGACTCGACCTGTAAGAATCGAATGCCTTGGTTTAATGACTCAATTCATACCGCTCGCCGAGAGCGACGTCGAGCAGAACGAAAGTGGCGGAAATCAAGATCTGATCAGGATCGTGAATTGTATATGAAAGAAAAGAAATATGTCTGTGAACTCACTGAAACCGCCAAAGAAAGCTATTTCAAAGATAAACTAGCTTCTTGTAGTAGCAAGGATGTTTATCGCACTATTAACTCTCTTTTAAACAAGAAATCAAATCATCTTCCATTCTATGATTCTGCTGCTCGTCTAAGTTATCAATTTTCTAAATATTTTGTTGAAAAAATTGATACCATTCGCGATCAACTTGATAACCTTCCTGTTATGCCATTGCCTGACTTCAATAATACTTTGAATGATGATATACCATTGCTTGAAGTCCTAAGACCAGTTTCCAAAGTGATCTTTTGAAAATCATTACAAGATCTCCTAGTAAATCTAGTCGTTTAGATCCTATACCGACATGGTTCTTGAAAGAGAATATTGATCATCTTCTACCTGTACTCACTAATATTGTGAATATCTCCTTATCATCTGGTATCTTTCCTAAAGGAGCTCATCGTGCTGTAATTAAACCTCTCTTGAAAAATGCATCCATGGATAAGAATAATATTAAGAACTATAGACCTGTGTCTAATTTAACGTATGTAGGAAAACTCATTGAGAAAGTAGCTTGCTCAAGACTAATGGAGCATGTTGAAGCTAACAATCTTGCTGACCCATTTCAGTCTGCATATAGACCCCGACATAGCACAGAAACTGCTTTGATCAAGGTGAAGAATGATATTATGTTTTCACTTAACTCAAACAAAGTAATTCTTGTGGTATTATTAGACTTGTCAGCAGCCTTTGATACCATCGACCATCATATCCTAGTCTCTCGTTTATCAACGAGGATTGGTATCAAAGGCACTGCCCTAAAATGGTTCCAGTCTTATCTCGATGGCTGGTCAACACAAGTAGACATTGCAGGGGAATTGTCTGCGCCTATCATTTCCAAGTTTGGTCTGCCACAAGGTTCTGTAGTAGGTCCTGTTGGTTTTACAATTTACACCCTCCCGGTTAGTGATATTACTCAGCATCATAATGTGTCATACCATGTATATGCGGATGATATACAGTTATATGTTTCATTTGATCCCAAAATACGTGGTGAATTAGATTGTGCATTGTTGTCACTGCAAAACTGCATCTGTGATATAAAGAATTGGATGTCCATTAACAAGTTGAAATTGAACGACAGTAAGACAGAGTTTTTTATTGCTGCTTCACCACACAATTTCAGAAAATTGCCAGACATAACTCTCACCATAGGAAATATTTCCGTAAAACCTACAGACACAATTAAAAACTTGGGCGCATTCTTTGATGTTCATATGAGTATGAATTCACATATTAACAATGTTAGTAGAACGGTCACTTTTCACTTAAGGAACATATCACGAATTCGTAGATATATTGATCAATCAACTTGTCATCATGCTGTAAGGTCTTTAATTCTCTCTAGACTTGATTATTGTAATGGACTTCTTTCCTCTCTTCCAAAGTTACATGTAAACCGTCTCCAGCGCCTACAAAACTGGGCAGCACGTCTTGTGTTTGAGGTCGGTAGAAGTCATTCAGCTCAACCATTAATTAATTCCCTTCACTGGCTTCCAATTCAACAGCGAATCATTTTTAAGTTACTCTTATATGTCTATAAATCATTGCACCACCTAGCTCCTAATTACCTGTCTAATTGTTTAACTTTATATACACCAACCAGAAATCTCAGATCTTCAAATGATAACCTCCGTCTAAATTATCCAATTACACGTGTCCAAGCCGGGGATAGGACTTTCACGGTAGCAGCATCCAAAGGGTGGAATAATCTCCCCATGTCCATCAGACAATCTGCCTCTATCGATATTTTTAAGAAGGCTCTGAAAACTCATCTCTTTACATGAATTCTCCTCTATGTTTAATTATTTAATTTAATTAATTGAATTTAATATTTTATATGGAATATCTAATTGTAGCCTTTAATTACTACATGTAGTAAAGACCAATAATATTATTTGATGTTAGCGCTCTGAGCCTTATGGGAATGGCGCCCTAAATGTTCATTGTATTGTATTGTATTGTATTGTATGGTGATGATGGAGATGATCATGATCATGATCATAATAATGATACTGATGATGAAGATGATGAAGGAAGATGACGAAGATGATGGTGGTGATGACGATGACGATGGTGATAACGAGGATGATGATAATAATGATGATGACGATAACAAATATGATGATGATGATAATGGTAATGAAGATGACGACGACAGATGTGGAAGGGAAAAGTGTTCACAAGGAGACACAACATTTAGGGAAGGGAGCTAATCACATTCTATCCATACAATACCAAGTAGTCTTATTGTACACACTCTGTAGGGTGAAACCAAAAGAATGCCTCTCTCACATTCCTTTCTATCCGCTTTCAAACCCAACAGTAATTCCCAGGACCATCCACATGGTAAAACCACAAACTTATGAATTTATACACACTGCCATGCAAAACCTAACCTTCAAAGATCATAAATTCATGTATATTTAATAGTAGAGAGAAGAGGATAGGGGGGAGGGATGAAATATTGCTGGACCTCTACACATACTGTTCAGTACAAACACACAAGGGTAACTGAGATGGGAGGGGGTAAGGGATAGTGGGAGTGATGACTGATGAGGATATTGTTTGAAAAAGATTTTTTTTATATATTCCTTCATTCCTTCGTTCCTTCTATTTGCTTTTTGGGATGGTCTCTCTCAATAAATGTTAACCAATCAATATCGCTTCAATCTATAGCATGCGGCAGTATATGACAGCTTGTGAGGGACATGCCCTAATTGATCAAACAGAACAGTTCTGTTTCATTCATTTTGAGTAAATTTGACCAGCGTTTAATTTCGGCAGGATAAATTGGTTCCTTCAAGAGTGGTGGTCGATATGCAATATTGGAACTATCTCTAGGATGACAACTAGTGGATGACAATCTAGTGAATCTCCATACATGTAGGATTATAATGTAAACGTAGTAACGCAGATGATTTGTCATTTTTGAGAATTGCAAATTTGCAAGTAATGTAATTTTGATAGAATCTACAAATATTGCAAATGTCAAGTATTGTGATTAAAATCTGTCAGAGAGAAAGTGGTGGGCTGATCGCGAAGAGGCAGGAGGAGTGGCAAGCACAATATTGAAATTTCATTAAAAAAATACATTTCATCTATTGCACAAAAGTAATGAATACATGTACATGTACATGTAACAGTAACAAACTCAGAAACAGTACTCATTGTTTTCTGTTTGTGGCAAAATCATTATCATGTTCAGTAAATGTTGGCCTACAACAAGATTCAAATAAATCAATTTGGGAAATTAAAGTTGTCTTTAATACTGTACAACTACATTTATTATTATCTGACAAAACACTTGTAGCTTCTTTAACAGTTGATAGTCATCCCTCTATACTTCTTTTAAGGTTAATTGCCAAATTGTTTTGTTGGACAGGAAAACCAAATCATAATCTGACAAATTAGCAAGCTATGACAGAGCATACAATAGAGGAAGGATGTCGCTGTGTATCATTTATAGCCAGGCATACGGAAATCCTCATTAAACACTTTGACAATGGTTTCCTTCAAGGAAACTATTTTGGTCCATTACTATTCATTGTACACAGTATGAAACATGATTTGACCATTGATGACTTCATGATACACTGTATGTAAGTTAATTTGGAAATATCTCCAGCTAAGCTACATGTATGCCTTACATTGTTCTAATTATTCTGACCTGGCACAAGGGTCTTGCACAGCAATAAATCATTAACAATTTTTATCTTTGGAACAAATATGAATTGATGAATTCATACTGACTTTCTACAAAACACCCAAGAATGCAATCTCTGTGTATAAGACGCACTTTTTGCCCTCGAAAAAAATTCAAGGTCGGGGATGCGTCTTACTGTATACACAGGTTCAAAAAAAAAAAAAAAAAAAAAAAAGCTCAGTAATCGGTGTGTTGACACACGACTCGGAAACTAGAACAACACTCAAATTTGTCCGTCATCTTGGCTTGAAAATAATCTTTCTGATAGATCTGTATTATGTACTATATGTTTATCCAATACTTGAATTTCTGTATATATAAGATTTGAATTCCTGTTTATCTAAGATTTACGTTTAATTACGTGTAGAAATAATATCTGTTGAACTGTTTTGTGTAATCTGCATCACTTTTGTCTGTCGCGCCTTGATCGGAAATTCCGGATACGTGCGCGTTATAAATTTATATTATTTTATTATTATTATTATCTCAATATGTAGTTTATAATTATAATTCCTCCAATTTTTCTTCTATAAATAGGGGTGCGCCTTATACACAGGTGCGTCTTATACACAGAGATTTACGGTATGTAAAGTTCAAACCCAATTATGTACAATTTACTACACATCAGTGTTTTCCTCAATATGAAAAACAAGCTTCTTAGCCACGTGTACTTGTTTACCGGTACATCACAATGGGTTCTGAACTTCTGAATCACGCACATCTGGGTCAAAAATAGGTGACTAAGGATCGACTAATTGCCAAATAAACCAAACAACAGCACATACCTGTACCTTGGTTTGCACAGTAAATGCACATAAATGTGTAGTCTGCAGTCAATAACTTAGGCTCTCGAACCCTACTTTGAAATGTCAAAAAGATGATTTGATAGGGCAACCAGATATTGGCATGATACACTTGTAGTATGTATTCCTGGATTGGACTGGATTGAATTAACAAGGTTTTTAGTACGACAAAAAAAAAATGTGTCTGACTGCCATGGGGTCTGCATTACAGACTACACTAACATGGCTCCTTAAAGAGAAGATTGAGTTCTGAGAAGAGGTGAAAAAAATATAATTTGTGAGCGTTATCATTGTATTATGCGAAGTGTGGAAGAACATCAGATAAAACATATTCCCTGAAAAGCATGGCTCTTCAAATGCCTTAATATTAGGCATCCTTAATATTTTAAATATGGCATGTATTACAGTATACAAATCGGGAGAGATTTTTATGATACACATGTACATGTTTGTGCAGTCCCATATACACCTTTCTGTGTACAGTGCTTGTAATTTTACCAGACAGGGCCAAATTTCTTATCATTTTGATTATTCCAGAACCTTGCAGTACACACCAATACGTATATGCTAGATGATCAACCTTTTCTGATCGATCGACAACGTTTCTTTCACAATGCAATCGCATGACCAGAACTGGTCTTTACCTTTAAGTTGCTATGAAGGTAATTTTAGACCCAAAAAAGTGTGAAATTTAATATTTAAAATACAGCTACCGGGGCCGGCTGGTTGAGTGCATTATAACCAACACGGAAAAGCAATCAATAAGCCAACATCAGCATTGGCTGGAATAAAACGTATTTACATAATGTACTTTTCAAAGGCTGCTTCAAATTATTGAATATTTGTCAGATCCACAAATATTAGAAATCGTTATATTTATTGATATTTCAGCCGTATCTGATCCCATTTTGATCAAACAAAGATGATTTTGTAATTTTAGGCCAATTTAAAAAAAAACATGTTTAGCGTCCTACTTTTTTTTTCTTTTTCAAAATGGCCGCTCAAAATGGCAACTCGGTACATTTTCCCAGACAGTTTCTGATCGATTCCACAACGTTTCTGTCACAATGCAACCGCATCACCAGAACTCAACTCTATCTTTAAAAACTGATCACATTTCTTACAAAATACGGATTTCCATTATGGCATCTCATGCCAAGCGTAAATGAAAAAAAAAGACTTTTCTTTTTTCAGGCTAAATCTGTCATCTCTTTGGTCCTCCTTTGAAACCTATTTGATTTGTACAATGATGAACGATGGACAGAGGGATTGCTGTTCAATTTAGACAACCTCTTCCTGCTGGGTTAGTGCCAGAAAAATAGGATGTTTCTAACCATGACAATCCTGTATGGCTGTGGACAGTATTTCATTTACAAGGGATGATGAATAACCAACAGATATTTTGCTCTGTACGTTTAGAATTCCATGCTACTATATCCAATCCAATCCAGGTATTTATAAAGCGCCAATATCTACTTAGTTGCCTAATCAAAAGCACTGATGAGACTGAAAAACTACAACAAATGTCAGTTCATGATTCTAACTGGGAAAGACATAAAAGCAGTGACTAAAGAAACTGTACGACGTGTACAAAATCCATCTGTTTTCAAACCATGAATTTCAAATGTTACTTTCATAAAGGAATCATTTTGTAACTCTTAAGGATGTTTAATAATAGAAGAACATTTCTATGATTGGTTCATTTCAATTTCTCCTGTGAAAATACAAGTTGTCCACTAGAAAAGGTACACATTCATTCAAATTCTCAGTTTTTGGTACAACATGCTTTGTGACATGTCTCAGATCCTCATTACGGTCAGATAACTTCACACAGGCGCGCGTCGCCCGCAACCCACCATCAGTATGCACTTGTATTTTGCAGCGGTTTGCCGTGAAACCTGTGAAAAAGTGTATACTAATATCAACGTTTTTCTGAAAAATACTCCAAAAATAACAAGAAAATTGACACGAAACAGGTAATAAACATAACAAATTTTAACTCATGATCTTTATGTAAACATTTGATGAATATTTACTACATTTTGGTTATGTTTTAGTGGGGTATCTCCACGCCGGAGTTACGGGTCAAATTTTGGATAGGTTACATCATCATCATCATCATCATCATCGATATATGGGAGTGAGGTAGTCCTGTAGGTCTCCCGGATGTCTTCCAAGATATAGACCTCTCTAGACCTTCTAGATCTAAGTTCAATTGTGAGTTTGCAACTTACAAAAAATTAAAATAAAACTAGCAGTCGATCACTTCATAATCATAATTAATGAGATTAAGAGGGCCCTTATTTTCTATATATAACAAATCAATTATCCAGATTCAATGTAAGAAACAAATCTTTTAGCTCTCAGGCAAAATGCAATGCAGCTAGCACTAACTTAGCAGTGTACTATTTCAAGCTTCAAGAGAGAAAGACGCAGCAGACGTGCACCGTGCCCATGCTAGGCGCTAGTGCCCCGCTTGTTTCCTGTGTCAAACAGCTCCTTCACATCACGGCCGCTGCCGCACCGTATATGCCATAAAGTCTCACCTGAGAAATATTCATGTTGATCTTGGTGGTCCGAATTCGGAAAAGATCTCGCTAAAGAACTCGTCACAGACGCAATTACAGTCACCAAGACCGCCAAGTAATCCATCTTCTTGACTATCACAATCATTACTTCAATGTGATTGAAGGTAAATGATCCATTTAGCGAAATTCCAATCAATTTCACTGCATTTCCAACCCGGAAATGTGTCTGCAATTTATCTCTCCAACTCCATGTTGTTTACTCCATGACAGGAGATCCGTGCAATTTCCAGTTACAACCTAATTTCAAGGGTTTATCGCTGCGTCTGTACGGAAATGCCTGTTTTGATAACGTGACTCATACGACTTGCAACATCAACTCTTGCGCAGCTTTGCGGAACGTAGGTTGAGATGCAAAGAGGTAAAATGAGGTCACTGCTCTGCCTACCAGACCCCCCCCCCCCACCCCCTTTCCCCCGATTTTTGTTGTTGTTGATGTTTATTTTTGTTGTAGGGCTAGGGTTGTTTGTCTGGAGGGAGCTGGGCGTCACTTTGTAACAATTATAGCATTGAAAAATAAAAAAGAGCCCCTTCTAAGTGAACGCCCATAAAACTGCCCCCATCTTCATTTTATA